>VZRW01005737.1:587690-590190 GCA_013398125.1 Aegotheles bennettii
CTGGGCCCGGCCCGGCCCGCAGCGGCGGTGCCTGCGGGTGCCCGCGCCCCTGGGCTGCGCGGGGGCGAAGCGCGGGCAGAGGGTCCCGCTCCGCGCGATAAATCAAGTCGGGAAGTTTGCGGGATGTTGTCCTGCCCCTGCGAGCGCTCACCCGGCTTCCAAAAACCCTGGGACGCTTTCTTCGTAAACCAGCAAATACTGGAGCTCTCGCTTCGCGGAGCTCTGCCGAAACCTCTCTTAAAAGTCATTCGGTTCCTGAGAGGCGACTTCTGGGTTTTGGCTGAGTTTTGTGCGCCTTGGGTGCACTCGAGTTTTGCCGTTTGCTCAGCAGAATCCCCTTTGTCATCTCGGGAAAAGTATTTATTTTTCTTCCGATATTATTTCTCTTCCCTCTTGAAGTTTGGAGCAGGAGCTGGGGAAAACGTTAGGGTTTTATTTGTCTTTCTTCGGCCTCCTGTGAAAGAATTTGGAACTCCTTAAAGTGAGCAGAGAAAGAGAAAGCTGAAATGGAAATTATCCTGCCGGGAAAGCAGAGGGGGATTTTTCACATCTTCACTTTGTCTGGTTGTAGCTTTTGACGTTCGCTGACTTTTTTTGGTTTCAGTAGATGGGACAGATCAAAACACCTCCCGGTATCTTTTTAAAAAGTACCCGTTTTCTTCTGGTTTTAGCCTTTTGATCTGATTTTGCACATCGTTTTCAAAGGAAAGACAGTGGGAGTGTGAGAAAGGAATGTTAACTGAGCAGCTTTCCTGCCTGTTGCTAAAGGATGTACTTGAAGTAAGTTGGATTTTCCCTGAGATGATGGCGTGGAACTGAAGCTTTTGTTCAGTTTGCGTGGCGATCTTAAGTTAAATGAGTAAATAACAAAGTTTATTATTTTGTAAAAAATCCCGACCGGTTTCCTAGGAAAAGCAGTGTACTTTACTATAAAATCTGTAGGAGCCTCCCCCCTCCCTTCTCTAGGAATGGTTTTAGGTTATGGCTGGTTTACATGGTCAGCCGATAAGTTTGGAGTGAGTTGCCCAGAGGGTGTGTTTTGCAGTGGTGTTTCAGGATTCGGAGCGCTGTAATAACATTAGCATAGAGCTCCTCTCCGCCTGGCCGGGGTCCCCAGCCCTGGCAGCAGCTCCACACTTGAGCAAGACGGGGTGAGCGAGCGGCGAGGGCGAGTTTACACTGCATGCCTTGAAACTGCAAAACAAAACCCCCAGATTCCAAGCGCCCCTTTCTTTTCCTTTCAGGTTTGCTAATTCCTCTGCAGCTCGCGCAGGGCTCAGGCAAACGCAGCATCGCTGGTCCTTAAGACACTTGCAGTAGGGCACTGCTGGGCAGTGTGGCGAGCGGATGACGAGAGTGGCCCCGTGAAAATTCCTTGCATCTGATTTGAATTCGGGTTTGTTAAAACTTTGTGCTGCAGTTTCATATCCAAAGATCGATAGGAAAAAAGTTTCTCAGACTGCAACAGCGTGTTGGGGTTTGCTTGGGGTTTTTTTAGTGCTCTTTTTTGATTTTTTTAAAGTTCAAAGCTCATGCAGTTCCCCCTTGCCACGAAGACTTTCCACTTAAATTGTATTTGTGCTGCGATTAATGGATAAGTAAGTTTACCCTTGTAAAATCCTCTGCATGTGCACATTTGGTAAATTTCGTATTGGATTAAGCAGAACAGATCTCAGATTAATAGCAGAAATTACTTGCAGCATAAATTGTATTCAACAAGTAACTAATTACTGGTAGGAAGTGGGCAGGAGATTGTGGGAGGATTTCCTTTTGTTACCAACTCCAGCCACTTTCGTGGCATTTTAGAATTTTTAATTATTTTTTTTTTTTAGTTGGTTGGAATTGCATTCCCAATTGTAAAAGAATATTCTTGGAGCATAATTTTCCAAGACAAAAGTTACATCAGAGAAATAAACCAGCTAGACTTTGAGGAAGAGAAAATACTTGCTGTCCTTCCATATAAAGGCTTGTCAGAACCAGTGCCTTTTCACGTCAATAATGGATTTTGGTAAATTCCTGCTGCAGTATTGTGATCATCCACGTAATTGTTACTGGGCCCATGAAATGAGAGAAATTATGATGGCTTTCTTTAGTAAGATCTGAAGGACGGGGTGCTTAAGAGAAATAATTGCTTAGTTAGGGTGCTTTTGGTCTGTTACATAATTAGGCCTTTTTGTGCGGTAACTGCAGGCTGTCCCTTCAGAATCTGGTGTTTTTTCCAAAGGTGAGCCCGAAGTGTAGAGGGCCTTGTGAAATATCACTTATGCAGATGCGATTCAGAAATAATTACTGAAACCCATATGGTGGAAGTTGGCTAAACCTGGTGTTAGTTCAGCCCCGTTTTGTGTGTGTTTCCCCTACACAACCCGCATCTTTGTCTCGCTGCAAATATTTATGTTTTAGTTTGTACCTTATTTATCTTTTTGATGCTAAGTAGCATCTGGCTCCCTGAGGACAAGCCCTCCTGTATATTTAGCTGTACCGGTGCTTATTGCATAAC
>VZRW01005737.1:595190-602331 GCA_013398125.1 Aegotheles bennettii
CTCCACAATGGGTACCTCAGCTGTAACAACCTCTCTACCTCACATAGGGGATCTGACAACATTAGGCAACTTTTCAGTGATAAATAGTAATGTAATAATTGAAAACCTTCAGAGTACTAAAGTGGCAGTAGCACAGTTCTCACAGGAAGCGAGATGTAACGGGGCATCGAACAGTAAGCTTGCTGTCCCTGCCCTGATGGAGCAACTGTTGGCGTTACAGCAGCAGCAGATCCATCAGTTGCAACTGATTGAACAGATTCGTCACCAAATATTATTGTTGGCTTCCCAAAATACAGACATGCCAACATCTTCTAGCCCTTCTCAAGGTACTTTACGAACATCTGCCAACCCCTTGTCCACACTAAGTTCCCATTTATCCCAGCAGCTGGCTGCAGCAGCTGGATTAGCACAAAGCCTTGCTAGTCAATCTGCCAGCATCAGTGGTGTGAAACAGCTACCCCCTATACAGCTACCTCAGAGCAACCCTGGCAACACTCTAATTCCATCCAGTAGTGGCTCTTCTCCAAATATTAACATATTGGCAGCAGCAGTTACAACACCGTCCTCAGAAAAAGTGGCTTCAAGTATTGGTGGCTCACAGCTCAGCAACCCACCAGTATCAGCATCATCTTCACCAGCTTTTGCAATAAGCAGTTTATTAAGTCCTGCATCTAATCCACTTCTACCTCAGCCCACCCCTGGTAACTCTGTTTTCTCCAGTCCTTTGTCCAATATTGGAACACCTGCAGAGGATTTAAACTCCTTGACTGCCTTGGCACAGCAAAGAAAAAGCAAGCCACCAAATGTAACTGCTTTTGAAGCAAAAAGTAATTCAGACGAGGCATTCTTTAAGCATAAATGCAGGTTCTGTGCTAAAGTGTTTGGGAGTGACAGTGCCTTGCAGATTCATTTACGTTCTCACACTGGCGAGAGGCCATTTAAATGCAACATATGTGGAAACAGGTTCTCCACAAAGGGAAACTTGAAAGTCCACTTTCAGCGACATAAAGAAAAATACCCTCATATTCAAATGAATCCCTACCCAGTGCCAGAGCATTTGGACAATATTCCTACGAGCACAGGTATTCCTTATGGGATGTCTATACCACCAGAGAAACCTGTGACGAGCTGGCTGGACAGCAAGCCAGTCCTCTCCACCCTGACGACTTCTGTTGGCCTGCCACTCCCACCAACGATTCCAAGCTTGACCCCATTCATCAAAACTGAGGAGCCTCAGCCGATTCCCATTAGCCATCCTTCCGCTAGCCCCCCCTGCTCTGTCAAGAGTGACTCTGGAACAGCTGATCCCACATCAAAAATTTCCAATGGACTTTCTGATGAAGTAGAGGCTGGTGCTTTGCCTACCTCAAATGGCAAAATGGAAGAAAACCCTCAAAACGCGAATGCCGTCACTAACACGAGCAGTTCCGTGAGCTCTCCGGCGGCTGACTCGGGCTCTAGCGGTGTCGCCACTTTTACAAATCCACTGATGCCTCTAATGTCAGAGCAATTTAAGGCAAAGTTTCCATTTGGAGGACTATTGGATTCAACGCCAGCATCTGAAACGTCAAAATTGCAGCAACTGGTAGAAAACATTGACAAAAAGGCAACCGATCCTAACGAGTGCATCATTTGCCACCGAGTTCTCAGTTGCCAGAGTGCACTGAAAATGCATTATCGCACACACACCGGCGAGAGGCCGTTTAAATGTAAAATCTGTGGTCGTGCTTTCACTACTAAAGGCAACTTAAAGACTCATTACAGTGTCCACCGTGCCATGCCCCCGCTGAGAGTACAACATTCCTGCCCGATCTGCCAGAAAAAATTCACCAACGCTGTTGTGCTACAGCAGCATATCCGAATGCACATGGGAGGGCAGATCCCCAACACCCCAGTGACGGAAAACTATCCCGAGTCAATGGAATCAGATACGGGATCTTTTGACGATAAGAATTTTGATGATATAGACAACTTCTCAGATGAAAACATGGAAGACTGTCCTGACAGCAGCGTGCCAGATACACCTAAATCTGCAGATGCATCACAAGACAGTTTGTCTTCTTCCCCTCTGCCCCTGGAAATGTCAAGTATCGCTGCTTTGGAAAACCAGATGAAGATGATCAACGCAGGACTTGCTGAACAACTTCAGGCAAGCTTAAAGTCAGTTGAAAATGGGTCAGTGGAAGGGGATGTTTTGACTAACGATTCGTCATCTGTCGGTGGTGATATGGAAAGCCAAAGTGCTGGAAGCCCTGCTGTCTCAGAGTCTACCTCTTCCATGCAGGCCTTGTCCCCATCCAACAGCACTAATGATTACCACAAGTCACCGAGTATCGAAGAGAAACCAGTAAGAGCTTTACCAAGTGAGTTTGCCAACGGTTTGTCTCCAACCCCTGCTAACAGTGGTGCTTTGGACTTGACGTCTAGTAACACTGATAAAATGATTAAAGAAGAGTCTCTGAGCATGCTCTTTCCTCTCAGAGATAGAGGTAAATTTAAAAACACCGCATGTGACATTTGTGGCAAAACATTTGCTTGTCAGAGTGCCTTGGACATTCATTACAGAAGTCATACCAAAGAGAGACCATTTATTTGCACAGTTTGCAATCGTGGCTTTTCCACAAAGGGTAATTTGAAGCAGCATATGTTGACACATCAAATGCGAGATCTACCATCACAACTTTTTGAGCCCAACTCCAGTATCGGCCCTAATCAGAACTCTTCGGTTATGCCTGCTAATTCACTGTCATCTCTCATAAAGACTGAGGTTAACGGATTTGTGCACAGCTCTCCTCAGGACAGCAAAGAAGCACCCTCTGGTCTAGCTGCTTCAGGGCCGCTGTCCTCCTCTGCCACGTCCCCAGTCCTGCTCCCTGCTCTCCCCAGAAGAACCCCCAAACAGCACTACTGCAACACGTGTGGGAAAACATTTTCTTCCTCCAGTGCTCTGCAGATCCACGAAAGGACACACACTGGTGAGAAACCTTTTGCCTGCACTATTTGTGGAAGAGCATTCACAACAAAAGGCAATCTGAAGGTACTTTTCCTCTTGCTGTTCTTAGGTTTCATTTTCTCCTTGCTGGGGGTTTTTAATTTTTTACGTCTGTTAACGTTGCAAGCAGTGGTACCTTTGGGTGTCTGTGGTGTTGACAAACGGTGTGTTTAGTCAGCTCTGGTAGACCTAGATGGCCTCTTGTTGAGTGCTCGTGTTGGCAGCCGGTCCAAAGCGCGAGCTGTTTTTGATGCGTAATTAAAATTCATCTACCAGCAAAGACCGTCCGTCTGTGTAGAGTGAAATGGAACAGGCAAATGATGGTAAGGAGTATTAATTAACAGAGAAATGCGTTTTGTAACTCACACACCTCTCTAAGAAGTGAAAGGCTCCTGAATGTGCTGTTTTTCATAACTATCATGTAAGATGATGAGTGTTTAAAAAAACTATTAACATAATTCTGGAACTAATGGGCATTACTTTAATTGATTATATAACTAACATTTCCTACTGATATGTGTTTGAAAAAGCAAATATACTTAAGTTTTAGAACACCAGTTGAGCACTTTACTGTGTACATTTTTCTGTTGACAGAGTATTTCTCTAGAGGTTGCTGCCAGTAATGTGAGATGAATAATTACTTTCAGGCCATTCTGTCTATACACGAGGCTCTCCGATGAGCAATCAGTAAAGGATACTTTCTGCCTGTCTGAAAAGGACGTTTATAGGGTAAAGGGTGTCAAATACAATACTTACCATTGCAATGAAAGTGGACATAGCAATTCTAGCCCTGAAAGCAGCTATCTGCAATTGACGGAATAACGTGAAGTCATTATAAACTAAATACAAGTAATAAAAAAAAAGAGGAACAAGCAATGCATTGTTCAGCAGAAAACAGGGTATCCTGGGTAATGGTGATGGGCTAATCCACAAGAGGTATTTTTGTTATTTCAGATGGGAAATGGAGCCCTGCATCCGCTACCTTTAGTGCCATTCAGTATGTAACAAGGCTGGACATGTTCGTGGCCTTCTCTGTGATCAAAATAAGTTTGAATTTCCTGTCAATCTCTATTTTTTGTTTGTTTCTTTCTTCCTTTCTTTCTTTTCAGGTTCACATGGGCACTCACATGTGGAACAGTACTCCTGCAAGACGAGGCAGACGACTTTCCGTAGATGGCCCCATGACATTTCTAGGAGGCAATCCCGTAAAGTTCCCGGAAATGTTTCAGAAGGATTTGGCTGCCCGGTCGGGGAATGGAGACCCCTCCAGCTTCTGGAACCAGTACGCAGCAGCACTCTCCAATGGCTTGGCCATGAAGACCAACGAGATCTCCGTCATCCAGAACGGCGGCATCCCTCCGGCGCCGGGGGGCCTGGGCAACGGTGGCAGCTCTCCCATCAGCGGCTTGACGGGAAGCCTGGAGAAGCTCCAGAATTCAGAACCCAATGCACCTCTAGCTGGTCTGGAGAAAATGGCAAGCAATGAAAATGGGACAAACTTCCGTTTCACGCGTTTCATGGAAGACAACAAAGAAATCGTAACAAATTAGAAAAAACTCCATAAATAACATTCCTGCAAATAGTGCAACCTAGGGTTGCTTTTTCCAAGCTGCAGGCTACAACATTACAAAGACTTTCTTTTGTACCATATTCTACTTCTAGAGTTCTAAGAGAGCTTATTTATTAGTGATATAACCTTGCTTTGCAAACAAATGCAAGCATTAACTTTGGTCTCCTGTATTTTGAACTAAATACTAATCGACTAGAGTGCTGTAAACTTGCTGTAACATTTATGGCAGTTGCAAGTCTGTTCTGCTAGGTGATCTTATTCTGGCATTAACTTATTTTCTATATCCAGTTTAACATGAACTCTGGTATTGATGCGATGCCTCAGTGATGCATTAGATCTCTAATAAAAATCTGTATATAAATGTACACTTTGATCCTGCTGGAAATTTTATCAGCAAACACATTGTTTAATTTTTCCAAACAGAATTAAGAAAAGGACTGAAAGAATACAGACTGAACAGTGTGGGTCCTTTACACAGCTCAGTTTTTGATTTTTATTATAAAATTAAAACTGCTTTAATTTTTGTAGGTTTAACATTTTCCGTTTTGAACTGTTATTTGTATTTGTGCTTTTTACTTGAGTCGTCTTAAATGTTAATACGTTTCTGTACAGTAATAAGCACGCAGATTATTAGAGAAGATACTGAAGTGTTGTTTTGGTAGTTGAAACTGAGACGTAACATTTTGCCTTGTAGGTATATTCATTATAGAAAATGTGCTGGACTTTCACAATGCTGCTAAGTATGGCATCTTGAACAACTTCCGTGGACAACTGTAGATGCTCCTGTATATACAACAAGACATCACTCTCATTAAAATGTACATACGTTCCTTACAAGACCAAGCCCTACTCCTTGACCAAGGGAACAAGTATAGTGTTTGTTTATTTTGTATTAGGTATTGGGGGGGACAGGGGGAACCTTGGACTGTTACATGCACTTTCTCGGAAAGTTGAAAGGAAAAGAGGTCCAGTTTCTTTAACATTTAATACTTACTAACAGCAGAGATACTGTAATTTTACTCGAGTAATCAAATACATTTTTGCAACAGATAAAATTCGCTGTCTCTGTGTTTTTAAAGTGTACCTGTATTTAGTAATAACTTTGTGTTACTTGGCCTTTCCCTTGGTTAACATGAACTGTCCAGGTTGTATGTGTGTGTTTATATTGTAAGTATGAGTATACATATATGTATTGCATATTGATTGCTAGTATATTTTTCATACCCCCTAATAGTGGGAAATTTCTCCTTACCTATCCAACTCCTCCTCCTCGTAAAATTGTAGATATTTTGGCATTTTTAATTTCTTTATTAAAAAAATGCTGCTAGCAAAGACCTTATTGAGCCTAGGTAAGTTTCCTTTGAAGGAAATAATTTATCACATTTAAGGCTTGATTTGGTTCAAATGCTTTATATTTGATATGAGTTTTATTCTATGAGATTGTATGTTTGTGGCATGCTTATGCTGCTATATCTGTGTTAAGATATCCACCTGCAAGCCTCCATAGATTATATGGGGTTGTAACTTGATCATATAAAAAAAAATTGCTTTGGCCTTGCACACGATTTGGCTTCCCTTATGCACCTGCAATGATCATTAACCTTGGTGGGAGTTCGGGAAAACAGAATTCAGCCCAGTATTTTCACCTAGTAGAGCTTTATTTCCTCACATTATTATTTATGGAAAATAAGTCAGTTTGGCTGCCTTCAAGTTATGCCTTCAGAAAAACCAACAGGAACAACCAATCTTATGTTCATGTGCATATATTTTTATTATTTTATTTTTTTTTACAATTCCCAAATTCAGGTACTCTGTGTTCCGGGATTTGCTCTAATCCCGCTGTGGGGGGAGTTGTTTGCCTTTTTAAACAAGAAGTGATGGCTCTGCTCTTCCCCCAGTAGCCTGTGTGGTAAATTGGGCGTCGTCGCTGAAGAGCGGGGGTGAGAATGCTTTTCTTGAGGACTTTTGCCCTTCACACGATTACAAATCCTCGGTAAAGTGCTAACGCTGTAGCCTGGATACCTCTAGAACCTTCCCCCGTTGGGATGCGATGGTGCCTGGTACCCGCTGTGTCGACATGTGAGGTGTACGCCAGAGCCAGCTGGCTCGTCCATGTGTGTATTTCATTTCTAGTCACCTTTTGGTCTCAGAAAAAGGTACATTAAACGGATTTTGGTGATTTTATCAATGAAATACTAACATTCTCTTTTTAAAGCGAGCTGAGATGTGCGCAGCCAGGGCAGCGAGGCAGGGCCGGTGCTCTGGGAGGGTTCCCCTCAGGGCTGAGTCCCCTCAGCGGCTGCAGCTCCGGCCCTCGGGAACCCCACCCGGTAACGCCGGGGATTCGGGTGCCGAGGACCTTTCAGTCGCGGCCGGGGACGCCGCAGTCGGGCCCCGCACTCGCAAGCTTCCCCCGGCTCCCGGACGCTCCGTGCCGCCGGGTGCCGTTTGTTTGTGCCCGGTGATTTCAGAGAAACCGCCCCGAGCCCTCAGGCGGAGCCCGCCCGCCCCGCGCGCACAACACCTCGCGCCCCGCGCGCGGCGGCGGCGGGAACAGCTCGCGCACCCGGGCGACCCTT
>VZRW01005737.1:612619-663465 GCA_013398125.1 Aegotheles bennettii
GACTTCTTCCCTTTAACCAGTTCTTGATCCACCTCACTACCTGATCACCAAACCCATACTTTATCAGCTTATCTACGAGGATGCTGTGGGAGACAGTGTCAAATGCCTTACTGAAATCGAGATAAACCACATCCACCGCTCTACCATCATCTATCCACCTAGTTATTTCCTCATAGAAGGCTATAAGGTTGGTCAAACATGACTTACCCTTGGTAAAGCCATGTTGACTGCTCTTAATGACCCCCTCATCCTTGATGTGCCTAGAGATAGTGCCAAGAACAAGTTGTTCCATCACCTTTCCAGGGATGGAGGTGAGGCTGACCGGTCTATAGTTACCCGGGTCCTCCTTCTTGCCCTTCTTGTAGACTGGAGTGACATTTGCTTTCCTCCAGTCCTCAGGCACCTCTCCTGTTGCCCATGACTTACCAAAGATGATGGAGAATTAATACCCTGATGATGATATAATTCAGCTTGCCTTATAAACAAACACACATAAAAAGGGAAGTTTATATGAGCATTTTATTATCTTCATATGCATATAGCTTTTTCAGTCAGTTTTGAAGGAATCGTAGAGATTATAATTAATGTAATATTAATGGCTAAGAGTTGACAAATCAAGCATAAAGTCAACTGGATCATGATTATTAGCTAAAAGCATAGTGCTTTCTGGTGATTTTCTTTGTTCTAAAAATAAGCTCTGGATGTACTGAAAATCATTTTGCAGGAAACCCTTAAGTAAAGTGATCACACAGAGTCGTTGGTGGAATATTATGCTTTTCATTTGCACAAACAGATGGTAAGCTTGGCCTTAGATTTAATCAGGGGATGACAGACAGGTAGCACTTTTGTATATTTCAGATGGAAACTTCTTTTCAGAGACAGAAACTGCTTCATATTCAATAGCCTGTATACCAGGCGAGAGAAATACTTAGTGGGTATTCATATCATCCTTAGTGTTACTTGCTATTAGACTTAACTCGTATAAGAAAGCTGCTGGTGTACTTAGTCAAGTACAAAAACTTCAGTTTGATTTATCCTCTTATCTTTTTCCATTTTGGCAATGTATAGAGCGATCCAGAACCCAGAGAAATGTGGCTGTGAATAGACTTGTGAGCAAATAATTGCCTTAACAATTCAGGATTCGTGGATCTCTGCCTGTATTCTTTTTAACTAATCTTTTAGATAAGATTTTGATATCAATAGTTTCTCTTTCCCCTCCCAAAACATAATACCTAGTAACCTAAGCACGTACAATCTGTTTCAGAACAGAGATTCAGGCAAGTGCAGCCACTGGTGTGTTTTAATGTCACTGCAGAGATTATGTTACCTTCCTAGAAACAAAAACTTGTTTTCTCCCCTTCAAATGGAAGTCTCCTGATACCCCTGTCAGAGGCCATTTGTTATGCAGAGTTTTGTGAAGCAATCAAAATTAATTCACAGTGATCTTTTCAGCCAGAACCCCCAGCTTCAAATAATGGACTTTCTCAACAGGTGCTCATTGTGGCAGTTTGACTCCAACCTGCCAGACTAAAGATGTTATTCTTTAGCCATATTTAGGAATGAAATTCTGAGCTTGTAATTTACTAATCTTAAGCAGCTGCTCAGGAAGGCACACCTGCTTAGAAGAATGATGTCTTGTGTCTTTGGGATCTAAAACCTAAAGATGTTTCCATATTTGTCTATTTCGGTACTTAATAAAATATCATTTAAAGTCACTGAGAAACCTGTCCAACAACAGTGCCATGTAATATTGTGGTCCTACTAGGAATCTAATTGCGCCGTTTATTCTTGCAGATGAGCAGAATTCCCCCTGAAGACAAAACAAGATGCTTTGATGTTTTTCTTTCTTTCCCCTCAGTTAGGATTTGTAGTAGGTTTCATTGTGAAATGAAACAGACGTAAAACAAAACAATTGTTTTCAAGGTACTACTAATAATCCGTACTAATTTTGACTGTTGAGAACTTTGACAAATGTTTGCCTATCTTTTGCAGACGCTGTTTAAATATGTTTCATATGAGCTTCAGAAGCAAAAATCAAAACAATATTTTTATATATATCTTGAGTATCCTTGGTGGGAAAGCAAAAAAAAAAAATAAAAAATAAAAAGGTGAGAGGATAACTTGGTTCAGTAAAAGTATTACAGAATGTATCATTAGAAATACCTGTGCTGCTGTTGGTACCAGTATATTATAATATTCTCATTCCTTTAGCTACATAGCCAGGTAATTAATGAAGTACATTATCAGTAGAAAGGTATCCCTGTGGAAGGTAAAGCCATACTAGTCAAAGCACATTTACACTGCTGTAATTGCAGTAGGAGATACTTGTCAAAGCTCTTATGCTAAAAAGCAGTATAAGCTATTACCATGTCCAGAATACTGCACTAATTGTACCTATACAAAGAATTTGTTCAACTGGCTTCACTGTACTGGTATTAACTCAGGATTAGAACTTCTAAGAACATCAGTGTGGTATCAGAACATACAAAGTGTCTATGAAAGGGGAAGAAAGGGAAATAAAACAATTGCTAAGAATGCATTTCTGGACAGGGTGATTGCCACTTGTACGGTATTTAAGGAAGGAAATCTTTGCCTGAATTAGTTTTGCTTTGTATGCCACCTTTAAGACTAGACTTACTTAGGGACAGCCAGGAAACATTTGGTTTTGTATAGCTGTTATTAATCATTGATTGTACGGATGATAATACTGCTTGCTGTAGGTTGAAACTGGGGTTTTTGACATCGTCCTGCATTTTGGAAAGTTAGTAAGAAGTCATTAAGCCCCTTTATTGAACAAGGTGGCTGAAACAGTGGGGGCCTTCAACAAGCCACATACACGTGACACTACCCCAGACAAAGACACACGTGAGACCTCTCAGACTGTTGCAGACAGAGAGGCTTTTTACAGTATTGCTTTAGCACAGCTGTTTGAGGGAACGATGCAGGAAAAACAGTTTGTAAGGAGAAAGAAAAAGCAGTAAAAAAGCATCAGCCAGCACCACATGAACACTGGTAGCGTTTACTTGGGGAAAGTGTCAGGGCTTTTTAAGTTAAATGCTGAGAAAAGAAGATTTAAAAGTAAGAGGAAAAGAAACCATCTCCAGCTGTTTAATTCCTCTTACGTTCAAGGAAACAGGATTTTGTTTGTGTCAAAGAAGGAGTTGACTTTATCATCCATTTCTCCTAATGGAAAGAGAGTGCCCTACACACTGGCTTGCTGCTCAAGTCAAAGAGAGTGATATTGCTTTTTATTTCAATAGCACCATTTATTTAGGACTCTCAAAATATTCTATAAATGTAGTTATTGGACAACACTAGTTCCCTTAAAGTAGAGACCATTTTACTGCCTTAGCAAAGTAAGGAACTTTGCTAGTAAGGATTAGTTAAACAGTTTGCCCAGATTCAGCAGTGACTTGATCACAGAACTAAGAAGGGAATCCAGGCCAACTTCCGATCCTCTGGGACCTGTCCACTAGACCAGGGCTGCTGATAAATGATGGAGAGGGGCTTGATAAGCTGCTCTGCCAGCTCCTTCAGTACTCTTGGATGGAACCCATCTGGCCCCATAGACTTGTGTATGTCTAAGCGGAGCAGGAGATCACTAACCATTTCCTCCTGGAAATCTCTGTTGTCTTGTTCAGGGGACTGAGTACCTTGAGGATGGCTTGTTTGGCTATTAAAGACTGAGGCAAAGATGACGTTAAGTACCTCAGCCTTTTCCTCATCCTTGGTCACTAGGTTTCCCCAGGTATCCAGCGAAGGATGGAGGTTCTCCTTGACCCTTCTTCTATTGCTAATATATTTATAAAAATATTTTTTATTATCTTCTATGACAGTGGCCAGATTAAGTTCCATCTGTACCTTTGCCTTTCTAATTTTCTCCCTGCATAACCTAACCATATCCTTGTACTCCTTACAGGTTGACAGTCCCTTTTTCCACAAGTGATAGATTCTCTTTTTTTCCCCCGAGTTCCAGCAATACCTCCCTGTTTAGCCAGGCTGGTTTTCTTCCCTGATGGTTCAGCTTTTGGCACTTGGGGACTGTCTGCTCCTGCACCTTGAAGATTTCACTCTTGAGGAGTGGACCCTTTTGTCCCTCAGTACTGTCTCCTAAGGGATTCTCTCAACCAGTTTCCTAAACAGGCCAAAGTTGGCCCTCTGGAAGTCTGAGGTGGTGGTTTTGCTCACCCTCTTCCTGACTTCTCCAAGGTACAAAAATTCTATCATTTCATGATTGCTTTGCCCAAGACGGCCTTCAACCTTAACCCTGCAAACTGGTCCTTTTCTGTGAAGAGCAAATCTATCTGAGTGTCTCCCCTAGTTGGCTCACTTACGAGTTGGGTCAGGAAGTTATCTTCCACACCCTCCAAAAACCTCCTGGACTGTTTCCAGCAGACATCTGGTAAGCTGAAGTCCCCCACTAGAACAAGAGCGAGCAATCGTGAGACGTCTCCTGGTTGTTGGGAGAATGTGTTATTGGCATCTTCATCCTGATTGGGTGGTCTGTAGCAGACTCCTACCAAGATATCTGCCTCGTTGGCCTTCCCCCTAATCCTTATCTGTAAACATTTCGCCTTCTTGTGACCAGCATTAAGTTCTAGGCAGTCAAAGCACTCCCTAACATATAACGCTATCCCACCACCTCTCCTTCCTTGCTTATCCCTTCTAAAGAGCTTGTAGTCATCCGTTACAGCACTCCAGTCATGCAAATCACCCCACCATATTTCTGTGATGGTGACTCTGTCATGGTTTTCCTGCTGCACAATGGCTTCTAGCTCCTCCTGTTTATTGCCCACACTGCGGGCATTGGCGTATATGTGCTTGAGCCAGGCTATGGATCTCACCTCCAACACTGGTATGCCACCCCAGGCTTATCCCTAGCAGGCCAGGTTTTGTCCTTTTCCCCCTTCAATTCTAGTTTAAAGTCCTCTCAGTGAGGGCTGCTGACTCCTGCAAAAAGATCCTTTTCTCCTGTTAAGATAAGTGCATCCCATCTCTTGCCAATAGGCTGGGTGTCGTGCTGTATCAGGAATGAAGCTCACTCCGAGTTGACCATGGCTATAACATCATCTGAAAAGTGGACTTTAAAAGACATCAGCGCATCAAAGAGTAAAGGGTACACAGTTACTGCAAATGTGAACCCTGATCAACAGTTGACCTTGTGTCTATCAGGACAAAGGTGTTTGCTACTTTGCTCTCAGAATACAGCACACTTCATCTTGCTCTCTGCTCTTGCACTGTCAGATGCCAGTGCATTCAATAAGTATGTAACTCATTAGCCACCGATGTCTCCTCATATCTTATGTTTAATTCAGCTTGTTCAATGAGTTCTTGCAAAATTTTTCAGTGGAGAAAGGGATTGTTTAGGCTACCAAAATAAACACCAAAACATTTATGGCTTATACTTTCATCTGTGTGAGGAAAATATCGGTGATCTGTAGAGCACACTAAACAACCCTCTAGAATTAGGTAAAGTATTTGTACCAATGGCAAATCACCCATTTATATTAATGTTTTCAACCATACTGAGTACAATTTTTATGAGTACAATTATCTAGAATTATGCCTGAAAGTGTACCCAATAGATTTTAGAAGCATGGAAGTGGGTAAATAAAGTGAAATACTGCATAAATGCTTAGAGGTAACTTATATCAACAGAGGAAACAACATTGTAGCAGCATATCCATATAGAGATAGGATGGTATTTTGAAACCAAGTAAGTTTTGTAAGAATGCTCTTCAGTAGTTGAATTTGCATCCTTTTTTCTTTATGAATATATATACATATACAAAAGAATATTTTTAAAAATATGATTTATCTCATGAAGACTTTCCCATATGTGAGTTATGGTGTGTTACATTCAACACAACGGTGTTGATGTAACTCTGTTTTATTACTTGCATCAAATGTAGTGAGCAGTTGTTCTGTCAGGTGACTTGGATATCATCAGCTATGTTGGCCAATTCTAAATATTAACTAGGTACGAGGTCATTTTGTTGAGAATTCCCATTACAGTCTCTGGCATGCTTCATGTGAGTAGGCATGCTGGGATGAATATGTGAGCTAGCAAATAAGAACATAGCAGGTAGGCATTCTTCTGATAAAGCTCGTTTGTTTCTTGGGCTCTTGTATTTATGTTTTCTTTATCAACAACTCTGATAATTTAAGGACGAAAGATAATACGCTGCTATTTCTTTCAATAATGACTTTGATTATTTATTTTACAACTGTCAGAATATTCCAGGACCAAGATACTAAAATACAAATACAATAAGAAAACACCAGGGTTGTTTTGTGTTTGGAAACGTGTATCTCAAATTCCAAAATTAAATTTTCAGCTTAATTTGTTCTAAGATACTAAGTTAAGTGAATTAATTTCCTCAGGTAATACTCTGACTAATAGATGAGGTAGAAATATGGTGTAATGATTTATATTTTGATGAGGTCACCCTACCTAAGAACTTCAGATCTTAATGATGGTTCCCAGGTGGATAAACAGAGATGCATTCAAATTTTCTGCCTCAGTTTTCCACGTGTTTAAACAATAACAATAGCTTCCTGCCAAGGGAATTGTAGTTACTTGTACAAAAGACCAAATGTGCACTAGAATGTAAATTAGGACATCCTCACTGAAGTTAAACATAACTGAAAACCTAGACCAGAAGTTTTTTATTTTTTTGTATATATATATGGGATGCTTTGTGTGCCTTGATTTGAGCAGGTGGTTGGACTTGCTGATCTCCAGAGGTTTCTTCTAACTGAAATCTTTCTATGATTAGAAGTTTGTGGGTATACACAATGTTAAACATATGAAAGACAATTATATGAATGTTTTGGAAATTAGACTAAAGTCAGGAAAAAGAGAGGTTCAGGGCTGTTGTCTTACAAATTAGTTTGTTTTTCTTCTGAATTTTGTGTGAAGTACAGCAATGCAATCAAGTAGTATGTTTGTAAAGTGCCTTATGAAAGGTTGATAGCAGTACAAGGCTCTTTCAGGTGGCAGAGAAAGGAGGAAAAGATCAATGTCTCTTGTCTGACTACATTGCAATGGGACAGTCAATGACATCATAATTCCTAGGAATCTTTTCTCCAAATGATGCAAAGAACGGTGATTGCCTTAACAGAGCAGCTATGTTTCCTTCCTCTCTTCTTTACTGTTATGGGTATTTAATCCCTTCTTTCAGTGTGTATAAGATGTGTAAACCTGGTTGGAGAGAAGCTAGGCTTTTGCTAAGGCAAACAGGGTGGTGCTGAACACTCCTCTCTGAGGGACATAGCAGAGCATGTGAATTACATGGTGCATATTTTTGAGATAAAAATGTCATGTTCTAATCAGTGCAGAGGTCATGGTTGATCCACAGAAGCTACTTTTATTGTCTCGTTGTAGAGACTGATTCATTAGCTCAAGTTGTTGAAGATCATTTATTGGAAGTCTGCTATAAAATGGCAGCTGTAATTGCTGGGGTTTGTTTTTTATCTACTGTTACATCCCAATATCTTTAGGTTTATGTTTTAGCTGTTTTCCCTACAGCTGAGGTGGGGTTGCCTTCCTGCCTGTCCAATTTTCTGAAGTACTTTAACTACTTTTCTGGTAAACGAAAGGTAATGTAGACAGAGCTGCTGCTGTAATGTAGTAACTCCCATTTACCACTGGGTGGTGTTTGAGTCAGTCTGCAATTCTGGGTTAAGTCTATCTCTACACCAACGCAATGAATAGCTTGGTGAGCAACTGAACTCAAGAATCCCAAGGCCATTTTAGTGATCCAAGATCAAACTTTCTGTTCTTCGTGTTTACTATAGACTGTCAGAATTTAGAAATGTTTAGAAAAAATAAATGCAATGAACATGTTAAAATGTGATCATTCCAGGATGATAAATGGAAGGTTTCCCATATTGATGTTAATTGAACTTTACCATTATTGCCTAAAGCAACCTTTAATTCCATTCTTGTTTTTTAATTAAAATGGGCTGGTTATTCTGGACTGGATTTGTTTTATTTTCTCCTACTGAGTAATACTTCATACTGTTGGTGACCACTGGAACTTAAGTAAGGCCAGATTTACTGAGTTGTTGCACAGCTACACAGGGCCAGATTTTGCTACTCTTTCCTGTATATGATAGTGTTGTATGTTTATTTTAAGATGTTCCAGAACTGAAATAGTAAGTTCAAATACTTACTCTGAAGTTAAGAACATTCAGGTGCACACCAGGAACCATATTCTGTACTTGCTTTCCCTCTCTACATGAAATAGACACAATATATCATTTGTCTAAATGAGCTCTTGGAACCTTCTCCTCTGTGTTTTTATAGGAGTGAGTTATGTAATCTTCCAAGATTCATAAACCATCTTTCACAATTAATTTTAGCGGAGTAAGAGATATGGCCTTGATGTCAGCAGTGTGTGCATCAATGTGTTGTTTAAGGATTGTAGAACAAGTGTAGATACTCTGTTCTATGTCTCTCTTCTAACTGCTTGTTGAAAACTGGTAAAGTTTAGTTTGCCTGCCAAAAAAAAAAGTTTCACATTCTATACCACCACCTAATGATTCCCTGAATGCTCTTTTGGCCTCATTTGCCTTATATTATACTTATTTTAAATGTCTTACTTTCTTAGAGGCATTACACTTCTGAAAAGGCTCACATACAGTCTCAAATAATGTTGAGAATTTGCAGTGATAATAAGTTTATATCTGCAACTCAGCTTGTATCCACCCAATCTTCAGATTGATTTGGTTTTGGAGAGCTATTTGGGGTGTGTGTGTTAGGGTTTGTTTTGTTTTGTTTTACCAACAAAACTCAGGTTAGAGGACCATGCTTTTAGCTCTGCTGTTTAGTTGACCAATGTCTTTGGGGCAATGTACAGCTATCAAAAGAAAGCTTCCAGAATAACAGCATCAGGTCAGTTGCTGCCAACCTGAATGACATCAAGGGCACACGCTTGTTTTCCTCTCTTGTCCTACTTCGCTATAGAACAAACAGGGAAAAAAGATCAGAAAATGTATTTGGCTCAGCATGCTAAGAATTCATGATGAAGCAGAAATATTTCTGATGTCTCTTCTTCTCTAGTTCAAAGAAAAGTTCCTTCTCTTTAAAGACCAAAAAAGATTGAAATTTGCAGTCGGCAACCAGCACTAAAGGAATGAAGTTTGAAAGACTAATAGTGAGATCTAATTCTGTACAAGTTTTGCTGAGTATGCTTTGACTTGGAATTGCAGTCTCACTATGACTAGAGGAAAAGGATGGAGAAGTCAATGGAAACAGACTTGTTGACTCTCCTGGGCTTTGTATCTCACCCAGAAAGTGTATCACAAAACAATTATAGAAGTAGTGAGTTACAGCAGAAAGTCACCTTGGGTCCTGAGCTGTTCCAAATGCTTTCAGTTTACATTATTTTCCAGCTGTGTCACTCTCCCTAACTATCTGTGTCACAAAGCATTACACCAAAGACGTCAGCTGTAATTCGCTTTCTTAAATATCTGACTTTAAAATCTGTGTCAGGCAATTTGTATCATCTGTCAAACAACTGTCAGAAAGGGCCAAGAGGGAAACACCTGAGAAAAGTGTAGTGCTGAAGGATGTGTGTGTGGAAGTGCTGCATCCCGTAGGAACAGCTACTTGAGGAGACCCTGGAAAATCCAGTAACATTGTCAAAACTTTCTGTGTCTGTGCAGGCTGGAAATGCCATCTTGGATCCAATTCTCTGGCTGCTGCATGGTCTCTGGTGGCCTTGGACAAGTTTGCCACTGCTTGCAAGAGCTTTATGGCTGGCCTTAAAATACCTCGTAACACTTCTCATCAGGAGCTGGAGTGTTACCCTGGCATCTTAGCCAGATTTTAATTATATCTATTAGAAATTCTTCTAGAGTTTCATTTAATTATTCTTTGTAGATCAGTGCTCTGACTTTCTAAACAGAAGCTTTAAACTTTAGCTGTGTGTAGTTGTTTACTATGGCATATAAGATACTCTTTCTTCAAAGCAGGTCACACTTATTTTTTTTCAGTCTACAGGAGCAGAAACTGTAGAAACTACAGAGTGGGATGAGAATTTTTCTTTACCTCCTGCCCTAAATTTTTATGTGATTTTGCTCTACTCTTTAGTAGTAACCACATTTCATTCAAGTATTGCATGGGTTTCATTGATTCCAGTGTTGTGTCCTTAGAGATAAGTATGATTGCATGGTGAACTCAGCAGTGGCACAGAGGGGTGGAGTCTTTCCAGGATTATGATTTCAGTTTGGAAAGTATAGGAGTTTAAATCTTTATATAAAATATTTAGGGATCTGTTGGATGAAAAGATAATCTACACTTTTACTGTAATGATTTTCTGGAGCATATAATTGTGCCTCATAATAAAGTCAGTCCTTACCAGTGCTGTTAGTTGTTGCTAAAATGAGTATGGCCATATGCAGTAGTGCAGAAAATCATCTTTCAAGTATTTGTTTTAAAAATGATGGCCTAGTGTCAAGGCATGAAAAGCTATGGAGGCATTAATTGTCTCTTCTGTTACTTTGCTAAACTAATCCATATAAAAAGAGCAGATTAAATTGACTGACCCTATATATTTAATGATTGCTGCTATTTGACTAAGAAACATTTCTCAGGAAGCCGCTTGTCACGGACTATCAATATTCTTTTAATCCCATGTTAGTTATTGGTATACTTTGTTACTCTCCAAGATGACCTGTCTCAAGTGGTTCTTCAGCTTGCACAGCAAGAAAATGAGAAGCTAAATGGTTGCACAAACAATTTGATTATAGTGTTTAATTCCTGCTCTATGGATTTCCAAGATCAGTGATCCTTTCTGTTCTTTAGTTGTTATTATTCTTAGCCTTCTGACTGATCTTTCTGATTCCAGAATGATTGTATTCCTTTTTGTCAAATTGCATTTTGATCTCAGCTTTCTGCAGGAAGTGCTGGACTTCTGTGTAGTTTTGCTTCAACATTATTATGTGACTGGTGTTCACAGTTAACATTATGATCTTTGGTGTGCATCTCATAATCCACAGAGAAGGCTGAGTAGTTAAAGATATTTCAGGCTTTTTCTCTACGGTTTGTATCAACTAGAAAGTTGGATTTATGTGGATGTTGAGAACAAGACAATTACTTTGTCAAGGTGTGTATCTTTCACAGGGTGGTTATTGGCTGTTTTAGGCTGGTGTAATTTAAGTGAATTTTTCAGCAGTCCAGGTTCCTACCATATTAATCCGATCCAATGACCACTTAAGTCAGTAAAAAGACCAGAGTAAGCTTTGTTTACTTATTTTGAGTGCATATTTACTCCATGATGATGACCTTAGTTAATATGGTTAAGGACTGATCTTGCAAAATACTGAATACTCTACAGATTCAGAAAATTACTTAATTTAAGTGAATGCATAGTAATTTAGAATTCAAAAGAGTATTCACATGCTAAAAATTAGGCAGGTGTGTGTTTGTTTTTCTGGAGTCTGTGATTGAGTTTGCCATGACATGCTATTTTAGTGGCTTCAGGTGGAATGCTTTTAGTCCTTATAAGTGTCATTTGTTTTTTTCTTGCTCAAAGAAGAGCTATATCTTGCTTGTTTCATTTCATTGAATTTTACCCGTATAACTTTTTATTACATGGGGAATTGTTTTTCCTTTTATCAGACATAGGGGAAATAATTTTATTATATGTTTTTTGTAATTTAAGTACAGTTAGACTTTAAAGATTGAGTGTGATAATGAATAACCATGTTTCAAGGTGAAATGCTCTGCAGAAAGCAGTTTTGTATTTTAAAGCCTGTTGCATAACCACACAAGTATTACAAAGAATGTACACATTTGAACCTTGAAAATTTAAAATAGAGGGTCAAAAGTATTTTCAAAATACTTGGTTGAAACTCTGATGCCCAAAGTTTTTGTACATGTAAAACCAAAGACAGAAAAGTAACTTACTCCTGAGAAAAAGGTTAGATAGGAAACAAACAAAGCCAATAAGGTTTTTCAGTGTTGCACATTTAAAGATCCAGACATAATTTAATTCAGTCACACTGTAGTTTGTAAAAAAAATGTAATTGGTGTTCACATCTCTGATAGGATCAAGTTTACGTAGATATTTGTATTTTAAAAGCTTTATTCCTTCCAGATGGCCTTTCATTTCTTTGTTTTTTGTCTTGTTCGTTCTTGTTGTGAACACTTGATCATTCTTTCTGGGAGAAATCTATAGGAATGCCAACTTTACTGGGAAAAAGACTTTAGGTTTGGCTGCAT
The DNA here is from genome assembly GCA_013398125.1 of Aegotheles bennettii. Lineage (NCBI taxonomy): Eukaryota > Metazoa > Chordata > Aves > Caprimulgiformes > Aegothelidae > Aegotheles > Aegotheles bennettii. Next base: position 624,852 of record VZRW01005737.1, read on the forward strand.
ATCATCTAAAAGCAAGTAATAGGTACAGGCCTTGTGTTAGGACTCTGGTGCATGAAAATGCTCTCCTGAGACTAAATCTTAAATAAATAAGTGTAATCTAGAACATAATGAGTCAAACTTCTCTTTCAACTGTGGAAATGTCATAGAAATATTTTGATTCCTTTTTTATTTATTTAGACTTTAAGATCTCAAGCCTACAATTAACTTGTTTAAGAAGGAAAAAACAAAACAACCCAACAGCTCTGATTTGATCTAAGCTCTGAAGAGATGGAGGTTTGCAGGCGCAATCCTACTCAGACAGGTAGCCTTTGCTGCGGTTTGCTGCTGCTGTCAGTGCATTCAGCACCCTGTCTACAGAGGCCTGTCGTTTTAGAACTGTTTTAAAACAATTTCTTAAAACTGTTTTGTCAGAGAAGCAAATCGGAGGGAGCTACTTGATGTAACAATCAACAGTGCTGCATGGATATGCTGTAACTGAATGTTTTCAGCTTTGCAGAACAGTAGAGGCCCAGGCCATTGAGCAAGACTCATTAATAATAGTGAAGTGTCTATATAGTGCTTTGAAAATGAGAATTTTGCCCTCTTTTTCTGGGAGTAAATTAGGTCAGAGTGTTCCCAGAATTTACATTTCAATTAAAAATCCCAATAATAACACATTGTGCTTATAGTGAATGATTTCTTCTCAGGGAAAGATGATATCTCCTATTACTTTGTTAAAGAAAAGCCCCTTCATTCCAAAAGGCCACACATCAGTGGTAAGAACTCTTCTTCCTTGTTTGTCTTCTTCAGTTAACTTAAACCTGTGTGAGTGTAATACACTGTAATCAGACCTCAGGCTTTCACTGTCTGGGTTAGATATGTTTGAGTTTATAAATTTTGGTCTCTAGAGGTTTTTTGAAATATAAAAGAAAACAAAACTTTTCTTTGTTTTCTTTTGAACTCACCTTCACCTGAAAAATAAGACAAATGATCCTCTTTCCTTAAAAGAAATTGTTCTTTTTTGTGTGGGGAGGAATTGCTCTAAAATATACTATACAGAGCAGCTCATGCTTATAGTCTCTCTTTTTTCACAAAGGTTTGCAAATTCTTAATTAAAATGCTATTATCTCTCAACCACCAAAGCCTCTTTTTCCTGTCAACCACAAAAGAAGAATAATGTCAATCACAAATCTTATTAATTAGATTTCTCTTCCTGTACTCTTTATTTGCAGAATGGCCACATTCACCCATATAGTGTTGTTTCTCTTAGTTAAAGTGCAATAAATGTTTTTCAAAGAACTTTTCAAAGCAATCACTGAGTATAGAGATTTGAATAGTAGCTATCCACCAATGTAGGTAGCATCTGTGAGAGTGGTCAGTAATTTACAGAAATAAAATTTAACTTGCCTATTATTTACTAAAATGGTGGTGAATTACAATCATAGCTATTCTGTCTGAATAGAAGAGATTCTAATGGAATTTTGTGTGTGTGTGCGTGCGTGCGTGTGTAAGTGAAAACTATCTAAGAGACTTTAGGTAGACACTTAACAAGCAAGCCTAAATAGTCTGTTACCACTTTTTAAGAAATAGAGTAATTTTGTGGCCTTGTTTGAAGCAAACAAAATAGGCATTAATCATCTATCCTGTGAAACTTGTCTCAGCCTAAAAAGTCTCCAGCTATGCATCTGAATTTTTTTTTCCTGTGAAAAATAAAATCAGTGTTATGGAAAACTTTATGTGTTTTCAGTATCAATAAATACTTCCTAACTGCAAGAAGAAAGTATAATGCATCCGTGACTATCTGGTTACTCTTGGCATTTTTCAGGCACACTTTGTTTTTCCTAATATTAGGAGCATTACCTCCACTGCTTCTATTATCACCTCCATTATCCTTCATCCTTCTCCTATTGGTGTTGTGCGAGACTCAGCTAGTACTAGGATACAGAAAGTGTGAAAATGCATGCAGCTTTGATGTGAGATATACTACTACACACTCTGATGTGAGGTATACTCCTACTCAACCTCCCATCATCTAAATTAATGTCTTATTGCTGTTCCATCACTCCTCAAGGTCTATCCGCAATCTTCCTTTCTTTTAATACTTGATAATAAATTTTTGGAATAATCCCCTTTGTGCAAAGAGCTACCTTGTGCACAACTTTCTGAAACCAGATAGCAATTCCCTCTTTGCATGAGTGCAAAATTCTTTTAACAGTTTAGTTACATGCTTCCCTCTACCTGACAGGAACCATTCTGCCTTGCGGTATGTGTAAAAGCTTAATGCCAATTTCTCTGAAAGTCTTATCCCCCTTGCAGATCTGCACTTTGGTCATTCCAGTTCTCTAAGGCGAAGTTCTCCCACTACTCAGAGCTTGTTGACTAAGTCTTTTACTCTGTACTACATAAAATTGTATCAGATAATATTCAGAAATAGATGTTTGACTTCAGTTTTCTCCTGTTTCCCCTCATCCTCTGTTTTCTACCACTGTGTCAGAACCTTGTGAAATCAAACCCAAACTCAGATCTCTGCCTCATTGTAAATGCATGTGGAGCCTTTTTCGTGTCACTGCCATGATCACAGCTCTTGGCACTGTGTCCTCTATAGTGCTTGCCAGGAGTTGAAAGAATGCCAGACTTACTGATGCAATGAAATACATCATGGGAATCTGTTAAAATGAATGAATATTTCAGTGGGCAGTGCACATATTAAAGGAAATCCTTGAGTTCCATGGAGGAACACTCTAACCACTGTGCTTAGAGTACCTGCCTGGAATACTGAACTGTTAGTTCACACCGGTGCACAGTTGTAACTTGAGTGGGCATATAAAATGGTATGGAAGCAGGTCAAGTCCTGTGTGAATTGCCCAATATTATTTCACTAGTACTTTTGAGAGGGGAACGGAATGGAGGCTACGTGCAAATGGAATGCTAAGGGATGACCTGAATACAGTCTGATGCAACTAAAGTAGGTTTTCCTCTCCTCCTTGCACAAATATGGTGTTATTCAGTATGACACTCCTGGTTACAGCAAGTAATTATGTTGAATTCTATAGGACTGATCATACAGTAAAAGTATGTCTGTAAGACAGTGTGTTTTAGACTTATCCTGCAACATTATTCACATTCATAATTTTGCTGTATTAAATTGATTTTTTATTTTTTTTTTTTAGAATTATGCTATTGAATAATTTATTCATAAGAACCGGGAAACAACTGCTCTGGAATTTGAATTTTTGTATTGTTTTGGGTTTTTTTCTTAGTACAAAAATAATTTTATGTGAATATATTGTAAAACTGTATATGAAGAGTTTTGCTTTCTGCTTGGTTTTCTGTCCTACCTTTGCAGTTACAGTCTAGGTATTTTCTTTTGTCTGTTCTTATTAGGTTAAATCAATCAGACTTTGAGGGGGTTAGAGGAGAATTGTGTTAACATTTACTGATCAGCATTATAAATAATGCTAAACCATGTTTATTACCCTGTCTTAACTTACGGAAGTTCAACACTACATAATGTTGCCTTACAGAGTTCAGTACTTTTGAGCAAGACAACATGGGGGATTACTCCAGTCAGTACAATGCAAGTAGTAGCTCAAAAAAGACCCCCGTAAGTTTCTTCTGATTTAAAAGATAAAATCAAATGTTTCTTATAGAATTCAGGAATGAAGCCTTTTTAACACATGCTTACGTGCAGTACAGTAAACGCAGTCAATGCTGGAATGTTTTCTGTGTCCTAGTATAAAGTGATGACTAGACCTAAAAAGAGTCTGGATGGGGCTCTGGGCAACCTGATCTAGTGAAAGGTGTCTCTGCTCGTGGCAGAGGGGGTTGGACTGAATGATCTTTAAAAGATCTCTTTAAAAGGTCCCTTCCAACCCCAATCATTCTATGATTAAAAAAAAAATCTGTGTTTGTATTTGAATAGAAAAAGCATTGAAGTTTCGGGTGCATGTCTGAACCACTAGACCAGAAAAAAGAACAAGCAACAAAAATGTCAAAATTCAAAGAAAGGAATTAAGAAAATCTATCTGAGCATATCTGAACGTATTTAAGTATTGATGTATTTAGTCCACGTGAGGTCCCATAGAAAGTTTGGCGTAGAGTTCTTCTGCAGTCTTGCTTTTTTTCTCGCTGCTCTTTCAAAGTTGCCTCTGGGTGCATATTCCCCAAGCTTCTGACTTGCAGTGATTCCCTGTTGCAGAAGAAAGCTGACTCACACAAGTTAATTCTGTGCATTTGCCTGTCCTGCTGCTTTCACCTGTGGAAAGCTGGTGCAGTCCTCTGTTATGCATTTTGTTTCTTAGACAGTTTGATGAAGTGTGGAAATACATGATGATACTGTTGTTTTAAAGTATCACAGTCTGCACCAACTCTTAAAGAAGAAACTTGGATTCTTGACAGGCTCAAACATAGACTGGAGAGCAGCTGGTGGATCTTTCTCTCCCTCTGTCCCTGGTTCTGCTGGGACCTCTAGCATATCATCTTGTCTGGAAAAGCCATCTGGCTGTTCAGTGCAGTTATTCTGGGTAAAATCTTGGCCTCATTCAAGTTCACTGACTCCACTTAGGCAAGGACTTCCCTTGATTTATTTATCTAGCCACTGCATCCATTGACACTTTTTTTTTAATTGCACCAGATTTACTTTTCTTTTTCTATGTTTTTAAGTCCCTGTCACTGAATCACACTTCTGACTCACTGTATTTTTTTTTAGGTACTTTACAATTAGTGATTTAAAATATCTTTTATTAACAATCATCTCTTACACAGTACTTTGTAAGTTTCTTGAGCATTTTTTGGAATATTGCCTATTTTTTCACCCTTCATAAGAATTTGGAAGAAGGATCTACTTTGAACAGCTTTTCATGTGTCAATTGTATATTTGTTTGTGCATGTAAATGGATAGACAGTGGGATAACATATATTCAGTGTTGCAAACCACTCAAATTGGTAGCTTGAGTCAGTTGTATATACAACATGTAATATATGTGTGCCTATGTGTTTGTGCATATGTGTAAGTACGATTTATGACCACATGCAGTAAAAGGGCTAACCAGCACCCATAAATCCCCCTCATGAGCAGGCTCATGTGGAACAGAACATAACTGAGACGTTAACAGGGACTGTGTGGATCACAGTGGGAACACATCTGTCTTCATCATTTAAAAAAATATAATAAATGCTTCTCTAAAATACTGCTCCCTTGTTGTCTGTGTAATTTAGTCTGGCTCCAATTTTCAGACTTCTTTCTGATGCTCCGTATGACCAAAAAGTTGTAGTGCCCCATCAGAAGGTGATAGTCACTGATTTATTACGGAACTAAGTCCTAAGCAATAGATTGTAAGAAAAGATGGCTATCAGGCCAGTTGTGGTGCGCCCAGCAGAGAAGAGTTATGCCATTGTTTTATGCCAGACAGACTATGAAGTAAGCCTACAAACCAAACATGCAGAGGAGGAGTGAGTTAAAGGAGGAGGATCTTCTAGGGAGTGGATTGTTTTTTTATTGGAGATTTGAAATAGTGGTACAGGCTTGCAAACTGTTGGGAGAATTCAGACAAATGTTTTTGTATTCTGGTTGAAACAGGTAATGGGAACATTGGTTCAGAAAATTCTTACTTTTGTAAATGTTTCATGAAAGCTGCAGCTGGTTCATATTCCAGATTGATGGACAGACAGCTTTAATAAATAGGGGGAAACCAGATCTGGTTTTAGAATAAAAATAAAATGTTTAACTTTCTACATTTGCAGATAAGAACCTTAATGAACAATATACTCAAGATTTCTATCCTCAAGAATATTTGTTAATAGGCCAGTGTTTAGTCATTAATATATATTTATTCCTCAGCCTTTCTAAGAATTGTTCATTGGCCCTTGAAAGATTTGGTAGGAACTTCATCCTGAATTTTTAAGTGGGAACTCTGATCTTTGTAGCTCTTTGTATGTGTGTGCCTATACTGGTTGCCTCACTGAGTTACCAATTGCAGTATTTTACCACCAATATGGTATGCTTTCTGATAACAGCAGTGACTTATTTTATATCACACATTACTGGAAATGACATGCTTGCACACCTGGAGGAAGATACAGGGTGGCTATTTCTGTAACAGTGGCCTCTGAGCTACTGCTGCTGGGCTACCTGTGACTCCATACCTGTAGGAAGCTGTACACTCAAGTGCACAAGTGGAAGGATGTAGTTAGCTGATGGATATCTGAACAACCTGGCCTTTCTAGAGAGAGGCATTTTGCTAAATATTCCTTTAAAAAATCCTTTCATATTAATAGGAGAGAAACAGAGGCAGAAAGGAATAGAGATGAGTCAAGAACTGAGTGACTGGGACTTTGGGGAAATTATGCTGTATGCTCTATAAGGTGATGCACTACACAGTGACATCTTGTATGTAAACAGTTCAACAGAATTGCCACATGCTCTCAATTTTCCCTATGGTCCCAAGGCATTACTCAAAGTAAGATGACAAAAGCAAGTATTAGCAAATGTTTTTCTTCAACGCACATATTCAGCATGTCCCAAAACTCACACTCATGATATTTTACATGCATGTACAAAGTCCATTAGAACAAGACAAACAGTAATTTGAATTGTAATAGTACAAACGTGGTTATTGTCTTAGAGGTTTGTTGTCCTTCAGTCAAGGTGGATCAAGAAAGTGGCCAGTCTCAAAGCAGTGAGTTCTGGGAAGTTCTGCAGGTGTTGCTTAGCTGGGAATTTTTCATGTTTTGAGCTGAAAAGGTCACCTCTCATGAGACTTTTATCTGTAAGGAGACTCTGATGTGAATCTGAGATCCTTCAGGGTTCAGACTTCTCATGTTTAACTAAATGAAGAGCTTGAGTTGCTAGACTACTACATGAAAAATTGTTGTGGTATTTCTAGTTGTGACCATGGGCAAAATCCTAAACAGCCCATACCCGTATCACAATTTTGTACATTTGAGGGATGTGAGGAATTTGCGTGAAAATATTGGGATGCTTATCTTGACCTCAAAACTATCTGGAGTGTTCCTGCTATCTTTAAGTTATCTGCATATAAAAATTAATTTAATTTTACCATATAGTTCATATGTAGTCAGGTTAACAATAGCCATGCTTATTCTGGTCAGATACTGATTTTGTTTTTAACTATGAGGCAATTCACAAACTCATCAACTCCTAAACTACGCAATATTTTCTAAAAGACATTTCTGTTGTCTTATGTGCAACAGAATTGTAATCACCTGTATTTAAATCTAATGGATCTGAAATAACGTACAGGCTTCCAGTTTAATGAGAGCTAGATTAATGAAAAAAGACCTTTTACCTCAGATTGCATGACAACATTTTCAAATTACATTCCTGAAACAGAGAATTCACTTATTCTGAGTAATTGGATGCTGACTAGGGTTAATATGTACAATGACTTTAAATGAAAATGTTCTATTGTAAGTGGGACTGTATGATACCTGAGGCATTCTCAATAGATTTGGTTGGGCTCTGAGTTAATTATAATGCTTGCTATTTTTTGAATGAATTCAAGCATGAATTCTACACAGTAAAGATTGGGATAATTATATTCAATTCTGTTTGGTGCCCCGCTGAATGAATTGACCTTTTAGATAAAACTAGTCTCTTGAGCAGGAAACCTGAAGAAAGCCTGAACAAAGCAACCAGATGCAGCTGGGCGCTGGGGAAAAGCTTTAAATAATTTTTAAAAGAAATGCTAAAGGAGCAGAAGCATCAGAAAGATTGATTTTTAGTCATGAAAAATGTATTGCTGCGTTGGGAGTGGTTTTTGTATATGCAGTACATAAAGTTTTAATTTAAAGTCATTGATTTTTGTAAGTTGTTTTCTCATCAGCAATATGACTAAAGAGAAGCAGCAGCAGAGCACCAGAAAAGTTAAGTGTACACAGGTGTCCCACACTTCAGCAAGGTATCATAATCACAAGCTGAGACTGCAGACGTGGTGCCAATAACACTGTCAGCATGACTGGCTCTCCCATTGCACATGCAATACTGAAAGAGGGTGAGTAGGAAAGACAGTGTTATTGGAGCAATTGCTTTAGAAGAGGCAAAGGACTCCCTAGGACCGACAGAGCAGTTGCTGAGAGTGCAAACATGCCGACTGCCCTTTGAGGGCAGAGTGCTGTGTTAACTCATCACCTGTTGCATTCCCATGCATTGTGGAAACATCCAAAATTAACATGAAATAGTTTTAGGTTTTTTTGTTTTGTTTTGTTTTTCTTTTTTCATTTTTCCAAAACTGGTCATACTTGTAATAAAGTGACCATGATATTAAACATAGCAAAGGTTGCCTTTTACTTAGCTTTTTTTCTGTCATCATAAGTCCTAGGTAAGTGTTTAAGTGTTTAGAATGATGATGCTCTGTGTTGATGACAGCTGATGAAAAGGGGATATTCTTTTTAAGTTTCTCTGCACTCTGAGAATATCTGCAGCCCGCATGAAGTATTTCTGTATCTGCTCTGTGTACATTTTTGAAATAACTTTCACTGTGAAGTTGAGGATGACATTAACTGAAGTTCATAGGGTAGTATGGTTTTCTATGTAATGCTAGAAATATATTTGTTTGTTTGTGTTACTTAAGCAGTAATATTCCAGCAGTTTAGTCTAACAAAACTTCACTCATGTAAGTAATTCCTCCTCTGGTAGATGTTGGTGAGATGCCAGTAAGGCAGCAGAATATATCCCATAATGTTAGCTGGATTTATGATAAGGGCAAGTGTTTGTAACAACGTTTTTGATGGGGTTCCAGTCTCTTAAGCACGTACATTATCTGTTACTGATATATCACTTATGTAGAGAATACAGTTGTCACTCACTTCATTTAATTAGATTATGGATGCTAAATTATCTACTAACATAAAATGTGCTTTTATACTGCAGATTACAAAGGATTTAAGAAGTTTAATATGCCACTTTTTAATTGGTGAGCAGTACCCTAAAGGATTCACGTGGGGTTTTGTCTGTTTGTTTTTACTGCAATAGAATATAAACATACCATAATATTACTAAAGATGGTTAGTTGCAAATGGGATTTGGGTCAGTGAAGTTGGCTAGGATTTATTTTGCATAAAACAGATCTAGGAGGTATAAAATGGTACATATAGTAATCAAAGGCTTGTATTTTGGCAGTGAGATCACTGAGTTGAGAACTGAATATCTTCTAGTCTTTACACTCCAGTTAGCTACAGTCATTTAGGTAAACGAACAATGTATTTATTGCATATGGTTCCAAGTTTGTAATGACTATTAATGTAGAATAGCCTATTTTCTGGTCTGTTTTCCAATCCATTAAATGAATAATCTTCTATGTATAGGGTCTGCCACACCTTACTGCATAAATTCTTTGCCTTATTTATGTCTGCATTTAGTTGTACAGCTGGTAAGTCATTTGTTTGAAAGTAGTAAATCGTTGGTTTTGATCCTTAGACTGTGAAACAGGGATTCACAAAATGGTTATGGTTCTAATAAACTGACTCTGAAATATTGGGAACAACTTCAAGGATCTGATTTGAGCATCTAAATTAGTGCTAAATCCTTGTTTTTTCTGCACTCGTGATTGTATTTTACTGTTGAAAGCTCAAGAGCTTTAGAAAGGTTTAGTTATAAGACTGCCTAGGAACACCTTTCCTGCTGACATTGGCTTCTCCTGTTAAAAGTACAAGCAAATCCAGTACTTACCTATGACTCATAAAAACATCATCAGAATACCCTGTATTCTTGGTGGTGTTCTCCCAGATTTACCAAGAGTTCACCTTAAACATTTTAGCTGTAGAATCAGCATATGCTTATACTATTTACAGGAGTAATTCAGTATAAATGAGCTGTAAGTTAGGCCTTCTGATTATCTGTCATGCATAAAATACCTGGTAAGATTATTCCTGCCAGGTGTAAACCCAGATCCTGAGACCTTGGTTCGTACAACTGAGATTAGCAACACTAGTTAATTATTACCCATTGAAGCAAGAGCTGCAGTTCTGGATGGAGTCTGCATGTGGATTCAGGCACTACTAAATGCCTCTTCCATAGTAATGATTCCCTCATCTCTCCTTGAATCAATGGGAGATGAGGGGTTTTCACTCACTGAATTGGGTTCTTGTTTCTACAGAGCTGCTTAAGCCAGCCCCTTGTGAACAATGCAGACTTATCCTGATAGCTGGTAGGGGCCAATGGTATAGTTTTCAAACAGCAGTTAGAAGCTTTTACAAGAAGAGGACTGGCAGTGAAGAAAAGCAAGGCCACTTAACATCCTGCTAGAAGTACTGGAGTTTCAAACTGATGAGAGCTCTTGTTCTATTCCTGTTTCCTTCCACCCTGTGTAGCACTGACTTTGATTATAATTATTTGCATGTCTGCCTAAACTCATGGCATCTCCTAACATAATGACCGAGTTGTTTAATTCTGTTTAAAAGCTGTGGATGGAAAGGAGCCAAAATGAGATGCTTTGTTACCCCATATGAAAGTATAATGCCAGAGATAAACAACGATTTAGCAATGATTTCTTCCCTTATCTAATGGGATGTGGTACTATGGGAATGCTTACTTTGCCTCTATTTTAGCCCAAAATTACTGTCAGCTCTCTGGCTTTCAGCACACAAGGTGAATTTGACCCCATACATGCCATTTGTACTGCAGTTACTGACAGTATTTTGTCTTAAATAGGATATAAGGCTATGAAGAAACATCAGAAGCATGTGCTGGTCTTCTGTTAGTATTTCTTCAAACAGAATTCTAAGTAAATGCCTAAAAGACCCTTTGAAAAAACAACAGGACATCTAATGGGTACAGACAGCACGCAGTTTCTATCTCACTAACCAAACCCAAAGGCACTTCTCAACTAGTGTAGGTAAATCTTATAGGCTGTGTTACAGTACAATTTCTCTTATCCTCAAATCTATTTATTTGTTGCATCCCAGTGTATGATTGCTTAAACCCATCAGGAGAAGAAATGGATTGTCGTGTGTATCATCAAGAGGAGGCAGTCACAGCATTGTGCAAGGCTACTAGCCAGTAGGTTAAACATATATGGCATAATGAAGGACCTCTTTTCATAGAGAAAAAATGGAAATATGCAAAATAAGGGGCTACGTAAATGAAAACATTTGAAAGAACAAAATGACATGATCTCTAGAAAAGCATTGATCCCTCTAGTAAAATAGCAATTTCATTTAGGTATAGATGATACTTTGATTTTTATTATGTAATGCACAATGTATAGCGCTGGTGTGACAAACTCCATCAGTCTGGAGATAAAAAGCAGAATCTTTACATCCTCTGTAGCCTCCAGGTCGCTGGCCCAGGGACTGACAGGCACACTCAGTACTAGCTGCTCTGCATTGAGTGTGTTGCTCTTCTGTTTCACAGAATGTGAATACAAATTCTTAGTGTGAACCACAGCTAATGGGATACTCATCAGCTGGCACAGAACTGAACTAGTATGGCAAGTTGACTAGATAGCAGCAGATATTCAGGCTGATATGGGGAAACTTGTGCTGTTATCTGTAATTGTTGGTTGGGTTCTTAACCATGACCTGTATGCTCTGTAGATCTCTCAGGATATTAGTCTGGTACCAGTAATGAATATTTAATTCTGCTATTATATACAGAGTTGTGTATACAGTGCAATGAAATGCAGTATCATAAGCTGACAGGATGCTGGTATGGGGGTGTCCACTGTTTTACAGGTTTAACAAGTCTCCAAAACAGTGCATTGCCTCTCTTTTCTGTGGTTACACCAAGGGAATCCAACCTCACAGAGACTGTAAGGATAAGTGGTAATAAGGATATTAACCTTGCATGACACAGGACATAATCTCATGTTAGAGCAGGCTGCTGTGTGCTAGGATCTTTCTGGTGGAAGAAGATTGCCTAGCTTGTTGGGGTTGAGAAAACGTCCAGCCCCCGTGGGTTCCCCAGAAAGGCAGAGTTGGCAAGCAGCAGCCTTTAACTACTTTTTGCACCATTATCCCTTGAGGGTGAGATTAGTAGAAGACCTCATGAGATCCACCTTGAAGAGTTTCTTGATTCTAATACCCTCTCGAAGGTTTCCTGTGAGGAGTCGGAGTGAGGCTTTTATTCTCTGAGAGCACAGACCTCTTATGCCAGAAGAACTTTCAATAAAAATTAAAATAGTAATAAAAAGAGAAGAGAGATTCACTTACAAAAGAATCAGGGAAGCATTGTGTTTATACTGAGAAAATGCATTCTATCCTTTTTATTGTTTTTAAATGTAAAGAACACAAATGGCTGTTAAAAATACTGAAACAATGAAAAAAATTGCACTAAGCACTTGAGAGTATTGTGCAACTAGCAGGGAATGTGTTTCACTACCAAGTAAAATGCAGCCCAAAAATTGCACTTTATGCTATGTATGTGTGCGTATATCATACATTTGTATGAACAATTCCTGCACTTTGTGTTGCTAATTTGTCTGGAAGGATACTTCTGCATTAGAACTAATTGTCACTTTATTTGAACTGAATCAATAAAAAGTTTCTTAAACCAAAATCAGATGAAATCTGCACATTAAAAAAAGTCTTCTTTGGACTTTAAAAGGTTATAGACTGCCGACTGCAGGGATTGCAGCTGATGTTCAATAACATTTGAAGCTTGGAAGCTAGGTTTTTAATTTATTTTTATTTTCTATTTATCCCTTAGAAGCCACTTGCTGTTCAGCTGCTAATGCATTTGCAACAGAAATTTTGTAAATTATATTGGGCAACATTCTCAGTGATAAGAGCTTGTGTAAGTAGCAGTAATGGCTTCCTCCTGCTGCTTCTGGCAATATGGATATTCCCCCCCTACACTTATTTAAATTTCTTGGGCCAAAGAAACTCTTCAAGGTTCAAAACATCAGTTACTCAGCCACTGCATTTCATGAATAATAATCTAGGAAACAGAACTGATGAGAAGGGTTTTTAAAACAATCAGCTGTTGCATATCACAGATTTTCATTTCTAACAAGAAAGGTCTTGTGTAAACCAACTTTTTCATATAGGATTTTTTGGCACTATGTTATTTATCCTGAATCTTTATTAGAATTCCTTTTTTCTTTCACTAAAATCTGGAAAGCATAAGATTCTTTACTTCTCGGGTAAATAAATTACCTGCTGTGGTAAACATTATTGTTCCTGATTTTAAGGTTTCAGTGTCTGCTCCTTTCTTCTTACCTTTCTGACCATAGCTTGTGCCAGCCCTGAGCCGAGGGCAGGAGTCCCTGTGTGAGAAACACCACTTGCAGTGGTTTCACCAGGAGCAGAGTTGTGTAACAAGGTCTGGTTTAGGCCTGGGCACAAAAGAAAGTTTTTGCAGGATGCTGCGTGATCTGAACATAACTAGGGAAAACACTTGGGTGTTAAGCTGAGAAAAATCAAAATCCACGGACACAGAAATAAAAAGGGAAAATGCAAGTTTTACCTCAGTTAGAGTAATAGGGAGCTCTCAGAATTTACTCTGTCTTCATCAATGCTGACTCTGTTACTGAGGCATGAAAATGAATGCTTTCATCTCTTAGTTCATTCGATGCAAAGTTCAGGTATTTGCTGCCATGGACCTGTTTTGTGTTTGTAGGCTTTGCTCAAGTGTGGCATTGTAAAACATACGTATTTAGAAAGCTTTGGCTTCAGTTTCCTTCTTGTTCTAGAAACTGGTAAAAATGTAACATCAGGTACTATGTTTAAAGATAATTTTTGATCAATTGCATGTTGACTTTTACGAATTTCAAGGTGGCCTGAAGTCTGTTTTAATTAATGTTGATTAATGCTCTGAGATACTGATTAATACTCACTAGGGTTAAAATAAATGAGGACAGTCCAGCAATTGCTAGACTTGCTATTGCTATGGTTATCTGGCATTTTCAGCAAGAACAGCACAAATCCTTGCAGTTGTTTTGCTTCAGTTCTTTAGTGTATGTTACAGGATGTTATGAGATCTTTCTTTCCCGAGTTAGAAAACTTTTTAAAAAAATCATTTGTTAGACTAATAGCTCTAGATAACTGAAGTGATACTGAACAACAGTACATGTGTAAATCAACCTCAAATCTGGGTTCTGGAAAGGAAATCCCTGAGCTAGAAGCTAGAGAAGTTGATTTAGACACAGGGAACAGCTTTCCCTGGGTTCCACAGCAAACACTCTGCTGGGATATTGGGAACAGAGCTAAGAACTGGAACAAAAGTGATTCTTTGCCAAGTGTTCAGGTTTTATAACTTTGCTTCTCAAAACAGAGCCAGAATATTTTTTATTTATTTCTGTACACCAGTCTTATCTATGCCTGCTTTTTAATACAATGTTAAAGCTTTGCTTCATATTTCTATGTGTATTTAATCTCAGTGAATATTACAGGGATTTACTCACAATAGTCAAGAGAAATGGCACTCATTGAAACAACTTCGACTGATTTGATGGGGGATCGAATCACATAGCTAGAGTCCAAAGCTTTAGTACCAGCATAGTTTATATATATATGTATATATACACAAATAGTCCCTGTTTTGTTTTTATGCTTCTTACCTTGTGCTAGTCTGACTGCCGTCTGTGTGTATTTGTAAAGTAAAACAGGTGTTTCAAAATGAGATTGCAATATGTTTGCAAAATAGATGAGCAAGTATAAAATATGTTTTGTGAAAGCCATAAAGAAGGCGTGGGTATATTGTTAATTTAAGAAAGTAACTTTTTCATGGTTTCTTGGAGAAAATGATGAGTGGATTATTGATGCGTGTCAATTTAACAACAATTTTCAAATTCTGGTTTATGTAAGATTGTTGCTTTTGTCGTTCTATATGAACAAATATTTTACCAAGCTATTTCTTGAAGAAAAATATCTTCTATGTAGATGTCCTGAAGCAGAGTTCCTTTCATTGTAGCAATATCAGTGTATGAAAGTTCTGAAGGATGAGGACTATGGACAGCTGAGTTTTAAAATGTATTTGCTATTCCTAATTTATGGTAGCTTGAAATGCCAGATGTTTGCATAGCACAGAGGAACAAACAGCCCCTGCTCTCAATATAGATTGAATCTTACATCACTCTCAGGAGATATGCATTCATCCATTAAAAAAAAATCTGTAATTGTCAAGGAAAAGCCATAGTAATTTGCAAAAACATTTTGATGATACAATTAAAAGTGTGACAATATAGACTGAATCCTGCCAGGTGTTGACTGGTGTAGTCCTTAACCCCTACTGCAGTATTTCTGGCATGGGGGTTGACTTTGGGTGTGTGAGCAGTCCCTGTGACCAAGCAGTTGACTTCCTCATGAAAGGAGTTCCTCTTTAAAACCCTGATAGCTCATATGAGGGACTGGGTGCTCCCACATAGTTAGCAAGTTAAAGGTCCTACACAGAACAAGGCATTTTTCTCCCTAAAATGAGAAGAGTCACACAGCGTTCATGTTGATGCCATTTTTGCTGGCAGTGGAGATCTGTGAGGGTATCTTCCATTCAATTCATTCACAATATGCCACCTTATCTAAGTTACTTCACACTGTTATGGACTTCCTGAGTTATAACTTCTAGGGGAGGGTCATGGGTTAAGACCAAGTTCGTGGAGCACTCAATCCAGGGTGCTATTTGGAATAGGCATCTGGGTGATGGGGCTACTGCAGCTAGTAGGAAGATGAAGAAGAGATAGTTATATGTTAATTAATAGCATATTTAATCTTAGTTAAAGCTGGTAAGTGCTGACACTCACTTGAATGAAAAAGAATCTGTTTGTTCTATTTATTTGATGCAATCTAGAGGATCCAGTCCTCAGAAAAAAAGCATGAGAACTATGTGCATGTTGTTCTGTGCGTGAGCAGGTGAGTGTAGTTTCTTGTAAAGGGATATATAAAAATCTGTGCTTCTGACTGTGCATAACTTAGATGTAAGTCATATTATTTGATTAGCAGTTTTTGTGAGAATATAACACTTAACTGCACAGCGTTTTGGAAGTTGTCTGCTAATGCAATTTGTTTCTCATGCTTGAACCTCATGAGCTCATAGGCCTTGATTATAGGAATGGACAGACTCTGTTTAAATGTGTATGAAATCAAAATCACTAGACTGCGTGAATGTTAGTGCAGAGGTAAACATCTTTAAAAAGAAAGATAAGGAGTGAGAGGGTAGAGGGGTCATGTTACTGAAGAAATGAACGTGGTGAAGTTGCTGATACGAATGAAAAAATATTAGGAACAGGAAAACATTGGTCTTTGTTGTGTAAGAATAGTTTTTTATTGGAAAAGGTGACTCAAAATAGTTTAAAATTCCAATGTTGATAAAAGGTCATTTGCCTTATAAACAAAAAAAAAGAACCTATAGGTAGTTTTGAGATTGGTCTCAACATTTAGAAGTGTCTGCTACTGTTACTTGCTCTTTAGCAGGATTTTTCAGAAGTATCTATTTTCATGTAGAAAAACCACGTAACTGTTGTTTCAGTTAAATCAAAGTGAATAATAGAAAGGCCTTATTTTTAATATCCTAGTACTGATTCTTTTTATACTTTCTGTCTTGGAATTAGTAATAAATTATGGCTAGCAAAAAAACCTCTTTTTTTTTTTTTTTTTACAAGATTGTGGATAACAAGATATGACAAGATGCCTTTTCCCTCCCTTTCTTTCATTCCAAATGCTTGTCTTGTCACCTCTGATGCAGTTTCACATCCGAGACGATATTTTTGTTTACTGACTGTATTATTCAATTTTGAAGGTATCCTCCTTGGAGGTAATTTAGATAATTGTGTGACTTTTAGATAATTGTGTGACTTAAAGTGGAGATTTGAATAGGTACCACAAACAAAACCTGAAGCATCCCATGCATTCTTGCTGAAAACTTCTACATCTAGCTATTACTAATGTTTTTAGCCTTTGTGTACTTTCAAGAGCTTTTTTACACTCCATTAGGCAATTATGGAAAAGGATTAATTTTTTCTTGAAGCTATGCATTTTTTTTTTTCTTATGGCAACACGAAGCTCAAGGAAGTAGGCTATTGTTTATAGTTATAAGGCAGGGAGGATTAAGTAATGACATTCTTATTAAATGTTTGATAAATGAAATGCAATAATGAATTTTCTTTTGTTCTTACCTATGAAACACAATTGCAATCTATTAACTTGTCATATAGATTTATACAACTTAATAATTTTAAGCAAAACTTTTCAACAATTAAAGTATTACCTTGATGAAATTAAATATTAGTTCTTTACACTTTTCTTTGCCCATGTTTAGAACAACTTCTACAAAAAAATTTCTGGTGATAGGTATCTGGACAAAGGTACTTGCAAAAAGAGAATCAGTGTGCTCTACCTGTGTGCTTTGTCTGTGTGCATAAATTGTGTGACCCAAGAGGAACAGATCTGTGCAACAGAACAGAATGGTTGGCACTGATGTTATACTTGTAACAGGGGGCTGTTTCATCCTATCTCTGTGTGATTACTTGGAATGAATACCCATTAGTGGTTGGAGCCCAATGGGTGCATTCCTGGAGCATGTCTTTGATTTTATCCCATTTTTGATCTCTGAGCCTTTTCTGTGATTGCTCCAAAAGTGGTAAATGGGGATGATTCACCTCAGAAGCACACTTTTGATCCAAGCTACAACTTCTTATGTAGGAGGTTATACAAGATGATTAATATGATTCCCTTGTTCTTTATTTCTTGGCATTTATTTAGAGTTTGTATGACTGTAATGTACAGAGCTTCATCAGTTTTTGGAAAGAGGCTCGGTAAAGTGAAAGTCAGTCACACTGCCTGTTTGGCTGAGAAAGAAGGAAGTGGAGGTAGGAAGGAGGAATAAAAGCAATACCAGACTGTGCTCATAACTCCGTGTGTGGGCAGGGAGATGATCTCTGATTGTTGTCACATCCCAGAAGTGTCTTGAGGTGTTACAAGGCTTTGTTTCCTCTCAGCTTTTTTTCTGCTTGGTCTTGATCTATCAAAGTTCTTTGTAACAACTCCCTCCACCCTTTTTCCTTCCCCGTTCCCCCCCCTTTTTCCTCTCCCGTTCCCCCTCATCCTTTTCCCCCNCCCCCATCTGGATAGGAAGCATCCTGTCCTTGAATGCTTACCAGGAAAAGGTGGAGGAAAGGAGGAATAAAGTAGGGGTTGGAGTGTTCACCTCTGATCATTCTCTCATGTTCTAGGCTGGTTATTTAACTACAACTAGGAAACAGTTTGCCCCTTAGGAGAGTTATGCTGTTACCATCATTTGGAACAAAATGGAAGTGCTGTAAGAACACAGATTAAGGGAGTTTGGGTGTAATACAGATGCAAAAATAATTTTCATGTGCAATTTAGAAGGACTAAATATGCTCTACATTTCAGTGCTCAAAACCCTTTCAACGCTGTTGGAACAGTGCACGATTTACCTGTCCTTTTACCTTCAGAGATTCCGTGAAGTGTGCCATTGGCATTGCATTGCCATGTCGTATCTTTGGCTGTTCATTTTTAATGCATTGGGATATCTTCCTGGTGTTGGACAGTAAAAAGATGCTTGTTATTGAATAATAATTCATTGTAACTTGTGTCTTATGAATTCTGTAGGGAGTATGAAAATGCAGAGCAACTTTTCAGCGTGCTGCATTTTTTTCAAACACTTTTGGTTCTTTGCAACTTCACTATGTCCAATGACAAAAAAGACTCATTTGTATAAATTGCTCCATCAGCTTCAGAGTTGCCCTGCAGCGGTTGTGTGCAGCCTCTGTGGAAATGTTCCTCGTGCTATGAATACTGACCTGCTTCCTTGAATGTTGTCAGCTCGAACAAACCAAAACAGGTAGAGAATTTTTCTTACAGTGACTACTGGGAAAGTCCCATCTGAAATAACGTGAGGGTAGTTGTCATCTTTTTTTTAACACAATGCTAATTTTGCATAATATGTAAGTTATCATTTTTTACTCAAGCCTTCATAATTTTAAACTTCTGTTGTCCTTTTATTTATCAGTGGAATTGACTGTTCTTTAAGATTGCAGTGCATGAAGCTGTTAATTGCTGAGATCTTTGGTAGTGAAGTTTGCAAATTTACAAACAATGACAGCTTCATTTTCTTACAATGCATCTCGAATAGTCAGACATCTTGAAGTGCTTTACAGAGCATATAATTATGTGCTAGCACCAAAGTGAGTTTGTACAAGCTAACTGGCAGCCACTCTTTCAGCCATCTCCCACATACTGCAAAGAATTCTAGTTGGCAATCTGAAAATTAAAAAGAGGGACAAATGCTACATGATAACTTGTATTTAAGCATAGAGCAAAGCTTTTGATTCCTGAATTGAAAGCAAAGTTCTGTATTTCTCTGAAAGTTTGCAGAATGGTGGCCGGGTTTCTCAACTGTCTCCGGTGGTTTCTTCCACTTTGCTTTCTATGAATGGTTGGAGGTACACAATACAAGCAAACAACTCAGTGTGCTTAAAGATGGCCATGGATACCAAAAGAACTGTCATGTGGAAACATAAGACCGCCCAAACAAAGTAAGGTACTCATCCTTACTCTGACTGCAGCTATACCAGCTCCTTGCTGCTGTACTGGAAAAGCACCCTTTGGGGGGGGGCAACTTATGCTGTTGGAAGGTATTTTCCCACCAGTATTATCATCCTGCACCCATGGACAGTGGAAGACAAGCCAACAAAACTATCTTCTTTCTGAATAGCTGCATCTACAAAATAGATTTTATGGGCCTAGGAGTGACAGCAAGGGGATGTAGGCTTATGATGGAGCAATACTGTAATTGCATGTTGAGTGCATTGAAACAGAGATATTTTTAACAATTCCTAAATATCTGATTTATCACTGAAAAAAACTCTTATGTAAATTTAGACTATAATTTCTTCTATTTCTGTTAGGGAAAAAAAAAGGAAGAAGTCGCTAAAAGAACTCCTGAATGCAGCATGGGCATTTTCAAGACACAGGGATCTTGGGAAGGGGTGAGGGGGAGGGCACATGAGTACCTTTTTTTCTGAAAATGTTATGTTCCCCTCTCTCAAGTCTAACCTTGGCAGCATACTTGCTTTCTATCCAAGGACAATTCTGCACCAGTACTATTTGTATACATATTTGATGCTACTGTAATTTTGTTTGAACAATAGTTGATGTGTTTTTGTAACGATGACTGAGCTTTCAAAAATTATTTAAGCCATACAGGAGTCCTACTTTTTTTGTAAAAAAAAGAAAGAGCTTAGGCTCTTAATGAGCCTGAATGCTGACTAGACATCCAGAAGCATTTTCAAAAACTGGGGTAGTAGTATGGTAGTTATTCCATAATGTAATCTCTACCTTAGACACTCTCCTCTTTCATTCTTCTGGTGAAGAAAATGTCTTAATTTAATTGCAAAATCTGGGTGTTTACACTATGTATGTGAAATAGATGGTGAGCTATATTCCAGGCAATGTAGAATCTTTCCTTTATAGAGATGTACCTTCAACAGTATCCTGTTCCAGACTAGCACTGCAGCTGGTTGCAAAAGCACTTGCTAAAAGAAGTAAAAGCCACACTTTCAAAGTGCCTCACATTGAGAAGTACGTGAAGTCCATATTTTGCTCACTACTCTTGAGTGTTGTCGGCTGTTTGTATAAATGGTGAGTGGCAGCCTGCTCTCTGATGTTCTGGGCCAGTTTTCTGAACCTGAGGGAGTGCCTTGCGATGTGGGACAGCTTTGGAGAATAAATCCCACTTTCACATGGATCCATTTCTAATGCAGAAATATAGGGAGGCATCTTAATGTAGGGGAGACATGGGACCTGAGGCAATCCAGTCTTTGACATTTGGTATCAACTCACTTAGGTGCTCTTCCATTCAGTTTGTTTCTTGTAAAATCCGTTCTCAGGCATTGTATTTTCTGAACATGCCTATATCTCTTGGCATCCCTACATCCATCAATTGGAGCTGTAGCAAGTGAATGTTCAGCGAGATCAGTCGCTGAGTGGTGCAGAAGAATGTTTTAAAATTTCATTAAACCTATTGGCTATCAGCACAAGTATTTAAATATTCTACATGGGAACACATTTTCAAATTGCTCCTTTAGTAGAACAGGCTGATGTAATAAGAGGAAGTTTTCGATGGTGGGAGTTTTTTTATAATTACATTTACTCTTTCAATTACCATATTCATTTCATTAATATAGGATTTCAAGGCCTTGTACTTTTGAAAGGGAAAAGGTTAGAATTATGGACTAGCAGCTGGTTTTGATAGGACGCAGTGAGTAAGTTAATGCTTACCAAACATTTGAGATTGCTTTTCAATTTCTGAAACCACTTCGCAGCTCTTCAGCTATTTTTTGGCTGGCTGCTCTTTATCATATTAATATAATACTGCACAGGAAAATATTGCATTTAAGTGCTATGATGAAATCAAGCTGTTATGCTGCACGTGTGTGGTACAGAGTGTATTTTTAGTCTTCTTTTAGCCTATAATTATGTGTGTTTCAGTGCCTTTCAGAAGCTATTTGTCAAGGGAAGAGGTTATGGTTATTTTTGATAGGGTGAAATGCATTTTACAGCCTTACTAGGCCTCATTTAACTGAGGTAAACCTAATTTTTTAGCTTCAATTGAAGGTAATATTTAGTAAAAACTAGTGAAATTTTTTTACAAATTACTTTGGGCAATTCTCTTTCTCATCAGTTTATCCAGTTGACTGCTCGACTGAGGATCCAGGAATCCTTAAGTTTCCATCACACCATATGTGCAGTCTCCTGTCAGATCCAGAGATATAATTCTAGGTGTTTTATCAGGAAAAAACAGTCAGATGTAGAATTATTTGTAGCTGGTATTCCTGAGAGCACTACCAATAGTGTGCTGCAAAAAGTTCTTGAAGCTTTCAACTGTTAATATAACTCAAAGAAAAGAAATTGTGTTCTATGTAATCCCCAAACCAAACCTTAAGAGAAAGGAACTGTTTTAAATTATATATTTGTAGATAAAATTTCTATAACTAAGTAATCACAATAGAAAGAAAGAGAAGGAAATCTGTTATCAATTCTGGTAAAAGAGTTAACTTTATTTAGTCATCTCAATCAGATGACATAAATCAGGTAAAAAAATGTGTCTTTATTATGTGGCTGGAATCATTATGCATTCCCTCCAGGATCTAGTGGTACTATTTTTTCACCATTAATTTATTTTCCCTTTTTAGAAACAAAACTTATTAGCTAAAAAAAAATAATCCACAAATGATCACAACTAATATATATAATCTCAACTGTTTACTACTGCTCACTCTTCTGGGCTGTTCACATTATGGGTTTTGTGTTGAAATTTTCTTAATAATCTTTTCTGGTGCTGAGCTAGATCACTTGTCAGAACCTTGCATTTGTTGCATCTCATCTGTGTTTGTGTATTCAAAACCTAAATATTTCAGGTCTGATAATAAAACCTGGCTCTTTTTCAGTACCTTTAAATTATTATTACTGTGAATGGTTGTGGAATTGTTCCTTGAAATCTTCAACTTGTTCAATGTAACAAAATTGATTATTTTACTTTTGAATCCAGCAGGTCTTCTATTTTTTTTGTGAAAGCCTAGCAAAAGCTCATTGATTTACACCAGAGTTGGTTTGCTGTTTTCTTCGGTCAATACTGTCACATAATGAAAATCTTGACTTAACCAGTTTCAGCAATGTCCTGCTTAGTGTCTGCTCCTACTGAATACAACCCTGCAGCTTTGATTTAAATAAGAATATCTTTTTCTTCGTAACATAGAATTTGATTACTGTATGTTGCTTCAGATGCATCAGAGAACCAACAGGAATATTAATAAATTGTTTCAGTCCTGGTTAGTTTTGCATTGGCAATTCTATGACAGAGAGAAGTGACTGTTGCTGTTTTCATTTTTATTGTATTTTTAAATGCTTGCTCAAGGGACAGAAATTAACTAGTAAGGTACAAAATATCAGTAAATCATAGTAGATGTTTTGAGAGATGTTCAGATGGTCTAATTCTAAGCCATGGTGTATCTAGTGTTAATGTTTTGTTGGCTTGGCGTGTTTGACAGTCTAAAATCAAACAATAGGAAGCACTTGACAAGAAGTGGGTGGAATTTTGTTTGTTTCTGGCTGAGCTTCCCAGTTTCACTGAATTTTTTTCAACTTTAAGGTTGTTACAAGAAGTTCTCTGCAAACATTATAGAGTGAACCCTGAAGAACTGCTTTGAGAGTGATGCAGAAAGGGGAGTTAGTACAGCAGCATTGCTGTGCTTGTTAATCCTAGTCATTCCAGAGATGCAGAGACAATCCAACTGCACTGTCACCTTCTCACATAAAAGTGCCGTCAGTCCCCAGCTCGGAACTGAGCAGGCATGTTTAACTAATTTGAAAAAGAGGCAAGTGCCATGATCTTCCTTTATTTTTGGAAAGTAGTGTTGTGATAGACCTGTGGACCTCATTGAAAGGTGGAATGGCTTGGTAATCCACTATAAAATTCATACTGAGATCATCAAGTGCAGCAACAGGAAAATGTCATTTGTACTATAAATGAATTTGACCGCAAGCTGCACATAAATTATTTCTAATATTTTCAGGTTTGGATTAAAAGAATGTGATTGGTATTAAAAGAATACTTACTTTTCTCTTAGCTGAATTTTTCTCCTTCAGGATACCTCAATTTCTGATAGAAGCCATGCAGTTGGATTTATGTATACTCAGGAATTTTTCATTTTTTTAATTAGATTATGTTAAAATCCAAATTAATGAGTTATATGCTGTGAACCCTGTTCTGTTTTGTCACTTACAATCTTGCCTTGTAGAGTTTTTTTTCTTACATGTAATGGTGGTACTAGGGACTTGGATCCAGCTTTTCTCACAATTCCATAATAAATATTACCATGTTTAAGGCATGTAAAATTCTACCCTTTCTAATACGTGATGGGATTCGCCCATTTCGTTAGAAATCTGAGCATTCTGACAACATGGGCAAAGGAGTGCAGCTTCAGGTGTACAGAGTACTACACTCACTCCTTTGAGAACAACACAAAAAACCCTTGAGAAAATGTGTAGCAATGATTAATCTACCACCCATGTAACACCATTATGGCAAACATTGCTTTTATTCAAAGTTGTAGCAGTTTCAAAGAGTCTGTTATCAGAACAGCTGTGGCTCAGGTTCAGCAAGCCAATATGTGGGATTATGTAGCATTCAGGGTCCTAAAGTCTGCAAAGTGTTATATCATTTTACATGAAGTAGAACAAAACCAGCTAAAAAACGGTGCTTTTCAATTTCCTCTGGTTTACTTTATATTAGTTTGCCTTAAAATACAGTGGGATGAGCACCGATTTCTGGTCCAAATTTCTGTGTAACAGTAGATGTGCAGAGATCTTTGGTCTATTAAAATTATAAGATAGAAATTAATGTGTTTTATGCATTCTTCGTTTTTCTGCTTTGTATAGGTAATGTAGACACGTACTTATGTAAATATGTGCAGGTATAGGTGGCTTAAAGATGCAAAATTATAAGACGGAGGTTTTGAAAGCTAGAAGTTATCAAAGATCACATGAAATAGTTCTTGCATAGGAACAATGGAAAGATCAGAAATGAAGTACTGACACTAGGACACTGGTTATTACTGGCTAGAACTAATAATCCGTATTTGAAATGGGGCTATGAACAATTTTGAGGGTTCAAAGGGTATCATCTTTTTTTTTCTACAGAGAACCTATTGCAGATGCATAGATCTTGAAGTGAGATGTTATTTCCACAATATTAGATGCTGATTTTATTCTCGTGGTGATAATTTTATTTTCATCAAAGGTAAGACATAATGATAAAGAACAGAGTATCCGTAATGCTAGCTTAGCTTGTGGATAGTGAGAGGACTCTTTGCAGGAGGTATATGAAAGTTGAATGTAGGTTAGAGTATTAAGGGTCTAAATTTTCAAACAATAAGCTCTTTTATTAACTTTTAGCTTTATCACGTTCATGTGTTCATCTTCCTTGTGAGTTTCTAAGTCTACTTTTGTTCCAATTTGGCCTGAAAGTGTAGATATTAAATTTGAGATACAATCTTAGCTAGAATTTCCATCAATAGAGGACGAACAAGAAAGTAAACATAAACTCACCATGATACACAGTGCCCTTGCCCATGTGGTGACAATGTTTAGATAAAGGCAATTCATAAAAGATTAAAGAACTGACTTTTCAAGTACTTTTAACATTTTTGGCTAGATGAATGAGTAATTGAGTGTCATCATATGGTTAAGCCTTTCAAACCATACAGTAATTGAGATATTCTAATGTTGACTGAATCCTCAAAAATATGGAAACCAAATGTGAACCTCGCTGCTATGATCTAATTACATCCTCTTTCTCAGATGGTTTCCTTAATAACTTAAAAGTTATTGATGCATTCCTCATATGCTGCAATACATATATGTGTAGGTTGAGTGTCTCAGTGCAATATTTTGGTAGCGGCTTCGCTTTATCTGATTCCTTTCAAGGCTCTCTCTCCCTTTGGTGAACTTGTTAAAGCAGGAAAGGAGAGAAATGCAGTGTGCTTATATTATTCATGCATCACAAGGGCCATAAAACAGGCTGCAAAGGTTTTGAATGTCTTGCCTGGCGCAGCAGGCACCCTAGCTGACTAGTGTAGAACATCACCTCCACTCAAACATGATAGAAAAGAAAAGGTGATGTACATTAGTAGCCTTTAAAATCTGTAAACAAATTGCATATTTGCTTCAAAAATGTGAAAGCAGTTATTGATTACATGGCATTAGAGTGCCCTTGGCTTTAAAACACATTCAAAATAGGAGGCAATGCTCAAGATCAAGAATAGATTTTATATTTCTGACCTAAAAGAGTAGCAGCGCAGTATAATTTAAAAGCAAATTGTTGCTTGTGATTCTTGCACACATACTAAGATTCTTTGTATCCTTTACACGTCTGTTAAATCGTGTGTGACCAGCTTCCTTTCTGCCCAAACATGACCGAAATCTAAGGATATTTTGGAATATAGCATTATTCGTCCTGTCGTGCACAACTTTGGGTCAAATTTCTCTCCTAGTCTACCAGCAAAAAGTAAATGAAACAATAAATATTTTGGCACAAATCAGTGCAGAATGTTATGTTCTCCTACAGTGCTGATGTAGTTACCTAATCTCTGGTTTGTATTAAGCAAGGCTGATGCATTTCTCTTTTTCTAAAAATGATTTGCACACAAAGGGTGCTCATAACTTCTTTGGGTGACCTATAACAGAGGTAGACCTGTTGGTTACTGCAACAGTATCTCACTGATGGGCTTTATTTTGTATTGTCCATAGTGAAGTACATTTTTTCCCCACAGTTGAAGGTGTGTGTATTTGCTGGATTTCTGACTCAGTCCAGTGAAACTATCCATTTTTATGATTGCTTTGTTTACAAGTGTACGGAGTACAAAGGCTTCTCCTTTAATTTTATCTCAGGGTAAAATAGCTAATCTGTTTTGACATGCTATCTAAATGACACTCAAACTAGTATACGGACTAACTCATCCATAAGTCATTTCTTTTATACACATGTACTGGTGTGTCCAAGAAAAAGAGTTATATTGGCTGCAAGAGTTTGAATAATAATGGTCATTAATATGGCGAATTGAGGGTCAACACATTCATCCCACATATCAAATCCCCTTTCAATGAGATCAGTTCCATCAGCTGTCAGATTCCATTAAATATATCCCCCAGACCTACTGACCAGCTGACAGTAGAGAAACTCAAAACCATACACCCACTATTAGCATTATAAAATGTGAAATCAGCTGGAAGGAATGATAGCAGAACTGAAAACAAAATAGATGAAAATCTATAATGCCCCTGTGTCTTCCTAAACAGAAACCCCTTAGAGTTAAAATGCCCCCATAAAATATGGAGGTAAAAACAAAGGTTGTCACATTGTTTTCTTCATAACCTATAATGATTCTTTTACCTTTTGTTAATGCAAGATTTGCATAAATGTTTCATGAGGTTAATACAATGCATAAACTGAGCAGTTTATTAAGCAACATCTGTGCTGTTTTCTCAGATAATGCAGTGTTGTTTCCAAGTCACTGAAATATAACCTATCATAAGGTTTTGGTTGTTAAAATACTTGTTTTGCAAGGGCTGTGATCACATCTGACATTTTTAGCAGATGCCACAGTAATACAGAAGAATTCCTTAATACCACAATATGTGTTAGCAAAGCACCCAGCAAGAAGTGGGTAATATTCCACTGAGCTGGTATAGTTCAGTTCAATGCAGAAGACATGAGACCATCTTGTTCTGTGTCATCTTTCAGATAAAAATACTCTATTTCAAAACTTCCACAACTGCCCAAGATACTTTTTTCACATGAGATTTTGTCATTGTTGACAATTTTTGGCTTTGCCATAAATATTTTATGGTATTTTTTTTTTAAATAAGAGTGGGAAAAACTTTGCACGACCACAATTTTATCTTAATATTGGTGCCATATGGAACTCTTTAAGGGGAGGAGAAAAAAAAAAAAAAAAAAAAAAAGACAAAAAAAAGAAGAAAAAAAAAAGAAAAAAGTTATGAGACCAATAATTTTTAATGAAACTTGGCTTAGCTCTTGAAGCAGGTCATGCAGATAAAAAGTAGGCGCATGAATTCTGTAGCCATATTCTTTCGTTTTTCCTGGCAAGGATTAAAGAAATGTAGTTTCAATTAAATCAGAGCGTAATGGAGATATGTTTCATATTATTGATTCTGCAAGCAATAATTTGGGCATTTTCTTTTTTTTGCCATGTGTTTGACTTGCTCTTCACCAAAAAGTATGGAAATTCTGGTCTTTAAAATTTGCATTTGTTTCTGTCTTCAGTTATGGTGCCTTCACTTTTTTGTTTATTAATTAGTAATAATTTTTATCTTTTCATTGCAAGACATCCTCAAAATCAGAGTATGCAGGCCCTCATGATGTATGGATGTTTTATTTTTGACTTAAAGGTTTTAAGATTACACTTGAAGTAGGAAAACTTGAGTTGGAAACTTTTAATGAAAAGTTTGCAGCAAGCACTTTGCTCTTTATTGTACACTGGAGTTTATGCTTCTCTGTCCATGCAAAATGTCCATTTACCAGTGTGGTAGTAGAACCTTTGACAAGCAGTTTCTGTGAGATTAATTACGTTGATCAAGTATCCCAGCTAAATTCCAGGTTGAGTGATAACAGTCCAGAATCTGAGTGTTTCCATTTGAGCAGATAGGATTATTTTCTGATCTGTCTTGGATAGTGTAAATTTGCTTTGGAACAGTTGCCACATCCTGCAACATGGAAGGGAGAAAGTTTCTCTGCTGTCAGAGTGCTTGCAAGGAAACATACCAAGGTGCATAAGACCTTAGCAAGTCCAAAAAAATTCTGCAACTTTCTATGGCAAAACTACTATTGAAGACTTTGGCTCAATAGCAGAAGGTAAAATGCTATATCCAAATGAAACAAAATTTAGGTAGGCATAATGCCACAATTGTCCCATGAGAATTTGGCTAGGATACTATTGTTAACACATAGTTAGTTTGAGTGTGAAGTTAGGATGCACAAAGAATGCAAGATCAGACCCTATATAATGAAGGGCTTGTTTACACACAACCCCACAATCAAATGCTGTCACCCCTTGGCAGAAAGCACAGCTGCTTTTTAAAAGCTGCTCTACTATAATAAGTGTGTAAGTAGAGCTCGTTGAAAAACACAAAAATGATTCTGTGAAACATTTTGAAGTTTCATAGTTTCCATTTTGCAGGTTCACAATAGAGTATCTATTTATCCTCCAGAAAATAGATTATTTTGTTCATTATTGTAAATTATTTTTAATTTTAAAAGAACTTTTTGCAGAGCGGGGGATTTCAAAAACATATTTCAGTAAAGTAAAAATATTATGATTTAAAAATTACTTTGAACTTTGCAGGATGTTTTTATTAAAGACAAGATGTGTATACTTTTAGAAAAAATATTAAAAGATAGAATAACTTGGCTAAAATTTCAGATAAAAGTGTTGATTTAATTTTGTGTTTGATCTTCAGAAGTCATTAGGGATTTCTTATAACTGAGGAACAAACAGCTATTAGCATTGATGTAACATGTAGAAGTCAAAGGCACCAGCATATTCCTGATGGCTTAAACACAAAGATCCCTTCTAGTCTGGATATAGAACTTGGAGAGCAGACTAACACAAGAAAATAGTGTGACCAGTATTGGTCAGCCAGACGAAAAATTATTACACTCTCACATGCAGAGATCATTACTTTTCATGTTCAAGCAGCACATCTTACTTTTTTTCCCAATTAAAATATAAACAATGTATTAAGGACAGTCTAATAAAACCAAAATGTGCATGAAATGTACATTTTTTTAATATTTGTTTTTTGCTTTCAAATTCTTGCTATCTCTGGGAAGAAATGCTGTGCCTCAGTTGTGATGGCATTACCTGTTCAGGTGATCTTTGTCACTGGTCTGTTCAGATGCTGATGTGGTTCTACCACTTTACACTTCTTGGTACATTTTAGTTTCCAGGAGCCTGTCCCTCCTGACATGAGGGACACGTCAGGAGGGACCATTTTGGTTGGCATCAAATATGTAGACATAATTTTGGCTTTGCTTGGAAACTCTATTACATTATAGTGGCTTAGTTTGTTAGGCCACTGGGACAATACTGTTGATAGCTGGCCTCCTTACATTGGATTCTGTTCTAGTTTCTTGGTGTATAGCATTTTTATTTTGGTTAGGTAGTTAAGTTACACTAGACCTAATGGACAGGTCTACAAATTCATCACAGCAGAAGAAAGGTGGTCCTGCTCCATGCGTCTACTGGTACTTCTGCCATGTGTTCCTGCTGCTTATTTGAAATAATTTGATACATCAACATGGCAAAAGCAATTCCCTGCCCAAAGGAGGTTGTAGTTTTCTGAGGCCTCACAAGTTGCACTGACTCACAGAAAATTCAGATGAGTGACAATAAGGGAAGGCATCGGGAGGGAGAGGTCCTACTCTCAGAAGAAGCAGATAAATTAGTTGTGATGCTGTTTCTTAAACTCTTTGGGATTATTTGGCTTAGGTTTGGTGATAGGCTGTAGAAGTTTACTTCTTGGTTTTGCATTCTTTTTATTGTAATCAGACTTCTGTTCTCAGGGGTTTTTATTTCTTTGTATGGAGCAACATATCTCTGCAGAGTAAGTGCTTCTCTGACTCATGTAGCATTTGATACACATCTGAATCATGTCTGTATAATGTTGAAATATATTTTTTTTGTTGTTTATTTTCTGTCAGTTGACCTACATGATCAGATAAATGCCAGTGCTACAAGCAGCAAAATATGACCAGGAGAAGAGATGAGTTAAAGAGACCAGGTCTTTTGCAGTATGTGCTTGGATGAACTGCAAGCTCTTTTACGTGAGTGAAATTTGTTGTCATGCATTACTTCCAGGATCAAATCCTGGAGCAGCAAGTTGTGGGATCAGAAATAATTGAGTTATGGGGGTTTGGGTTTATTCACTTATTTATTTTATTTGAAGATTTAAGACAATGAAAAAAAGGTAAAGTTTTTTTGCACACCTCAGAAAAATAGCTTGGTGTGGGGTTTTTTGTGTTGTTTTCAGCTGCAAATATCTGATGCAAGAAAGCAGACTTCATAATAGACATTATGAATAGGATATTAAAGAAGTCCTGAGCACTGGCATAGCCCTGCCCTGACGAAAGTGACTATGAGCTTTGACTTTGATTTCATTGGGAGTATGCTAACATGTTAGCAGCCCTAACTTAGACCATTGTCTGACAAAGGCTGGAGCCCCAAACCAATTCGAATTGATGGTTAGATGGCTCTACATTATATAGGATCCTGTTTATAAAATAAACTGAAGGCTTTCTACAAAAGTGGAAACCTTTTGAGAGTATTCCTCATTAGCATTGCCTAATTGCAGCTCTTTGATCTGTAATTCCCATGGCCCTCTCGCCTCCTCTCCTCACTCCATTAATGGATACTCTGGCCCTCATTTTCAAACAGAGGATGAGCCTGTTTCAAATACTCAGAACTGGCTGTTGAACAGCCATCTGTGGCAAACACGTACACACAGGACTCTGTCAAAGTCATTGCAGTTTTAGATCGATTTCAGCGGTCTTCAGGCCATACTTTCTGTAACAGACTCTGATGCAGCCCTTAGTGCATATGTGTACCAGCAGTAACTAACACATTGGCAGACACATGCAATCATATGTGTAAAAGTGTTCCTAGGCTTTTGCTTCATTAATTAATCAACACCATTATAAAAAGAAATAGTTTACATTTTTACTTTAAATGTGTTTCTAAAATCGAAAACATTTGCAGTCTGGCAGTTCCATAAGAACAGAAACAAAACAACAAATACTACAGCTTTATTTATGACAGACAAGGAAGTTTTTCTTGGTTCATCTTTGTAAGCTGTAGAGAGCCACCTACAAAGACTCAGCCAAGCATTTCCGTAAATAGATCCCATGGAACTGATGACTCTAAAAACACCAATAGCCTCATAAAACCATGATTTACACTTTTAAGCACTGTATTACTTTTCTTTCTCTCTGTGGAAAAAGGGACTAGGAAATTGAAGGTGTTGTTAATGCATCATCTTCTTAAACTTGGGGCAAAGTCTAGTCAAAAGTAATGGGAAGGTTTGCAGAAGATTCAATGGGTTTTGGTCAGACCTCAGCTAAACCTCAGCTGGAACACAATCTTACTAAAACATGGTGATTGCCTGAAAGGATCTTCATAAAAGTAGTTATCTGGTGTGGTTTCTTTTACTTGCATTTCATGTCCACTTCTACTCATCCCAGTCTTAAATCTATTCAACATTCCAGAGGAAACCTTCTAATCCAGTTTGAGGAAACACTAATTTGCATCAAGGATCACATACGAAGATTAGAGGAAATAATGTGACCTGCCTACTTATAATTTATGTACAGTTCAGCTAAACTACATTTTGAATTTTAGAGGAAATTCTGCAATATAATAATTGTATCTATTCATGCTATTTGTAATTTCCAAGTGGTAAATCATCATCTGTAAGAAATGCTCTCAATCAAGGGAGAAAAAGACATATAATTATGTCATTTATAATGAATTCTAAAGGAAACAAAGACTTTAAGAGGAAAAACTCTGGAGAAAACCAAGGAAGTAAATCCACCCAATAATACCAGTTGCTCCTAAGAAGATGTATAGCTGATGAAAAATTTGCATTTATTATATGAAACTCAACATCAAATAATTCAACAAGGGACCTGTCAAAACTCTGGAGTCTAGGCAAACAAGACCTGACTTTTATTAGATAAATTACATACTCTTCTTCTTTTGAAAGCATCAATAATATCAACTTTTTGACAAATAGCTATCTCCTGGGTGCGAGTTCTGAGGATTGCTGCTAATCTTCATCTTTTGAAGCATCCAAAGGATTAAAGGCATATGTCAATAACAGTGGCCTATGACCTTTGTGTGGAAGGTACCACTGTCTCTTTGTAACAGCTAAGTCTGTGATGTGAGATGATATGTATAAATGCTTAGAAATCATTGAAGAACCCTTGCTGTGCAGAAATCTGTAGACTCAGGAAATAGGCTTTCATACTGTAATGCTCTTGAACAGCATATATTGTCTGGCAGAATTGGGCTTAATCCATTTATGTTTAATGGCAACTTTAACAAATAGCACTGATTGAAAAAACATATATCCTTAAAATAAAGTAAGTAGGAAGAAAAAGACAAAATAAAATGTCCATATTTTTCTACTGACATTTCTGTCTACTGTCTAGATTTACTGCAGATGGAACTAATTTTAGTGCAGACAGCTTCTGTGCAAGCACTAATTGGTCTTTATCCTCATCTTGTAGATATTTATAAGGTCTGATTCTTCTCTTATGCTAGTATAAATCAGTAAGTGTGTTGACGACAGTGTGGTTACATCATCATAAACCTGGGAAGGGAATACCTTACTGGATGGGTGAGTACATAATAGCAGCAGTAGTAGAAATGAAGGAGTGGAAATTCAGGGGTTAGGTTTTCTGTCTGCTGTGGATGTTAAATATCTCACTTTCTCCAGTCACGATGTGCAGGGTATTACCAGGGTAGAAAGTCAAAAATCCCTCTGAGGTGTCAGATGGACTTGTATATTTGTATATGATAGTGAAATTAAGTCTTAAAATCCCACTTTCTACTTCTGCTGCTAACATTGATTTCGAAGGCACACATAGCTCAGAAAAGAGTAAAGATGTAATTCTGCCTTCCCTGTAGTCCCTGGGACATCAGGAAGAAGTTATTCAAAGTAGTATAAACAAATATGAGATTTGCTGTCCCTGAGAAAAGGGATTGAGTCATTCCTGTAAAGGAAAAAGAGTGAAAAAAGGGATGCATCTGAGGCTGCAAACTGGTGAAGCCTGGTGCCAATGGTTTTAAGAACTGTTAACAAATGGGGCTCTCACAGGTACCTGCAGCCTCCTCAGACTCTCACTCTTCCATTAACAGCTCAGTAGCAAGCCTGGTTTTGCAGGGCTTAAGCACAGGCAAACCAGGTCATTGCACTGCAGTTATTTTACTGTGCCCTGTTAGTTTGCTGCTTTGGCAATGGCCTGATTTGTCCATTGCCTATGGCTGAGCATTATCCAGGGAGTGAGGATTTTTCTCTGTATTTGTGGTAGCAAAACATTATAAAATTTCTCTGGAAATAATTTAAAAGGATATAAAGATAATTTTGGGATCCTCAAACTAACACAACTCCAAAACTTATTTGTATGCTTGTCCTGACACTGCACACACTTTTCTGTCATTTTGATTTCACCCATTATGCTGGTCTGGTTTAAGTGCAATTGTTCTTTCCCAGTAATTCAATGTTATTAAAAAAGGAAGATCACAACAACAGAGAGAAGGAAAAAAAAAACCAAAAACAAAACCGAAACAAAACACTCCAACAAACAAACAAAAAGTGACCTACCTAGATTGATCCTATGCACTTCCAATGTCTCTCTTACTAGTGAATGCAAGTTCTTCAGGCCATCATGTGAGTCCAAGTGACAGGAAAATGCTATCATTACTAACGTTGCGGCTGCTGTTTTCCTGATGTCATTGTAGTCCTGCCTATCAAAATAATTCATCCTGAAAAATAGCATATTGTCAGTGTTGGCTGGTGTCCTGAGAAAACAATTCAGACTGCTAAAGAAAGTCTAGTCCATCCTCATATCCCATAGAACATAATTAAAAGCTGAAGCAGAGCTACCATCAAGAAAATGAGCATGAGTAGCATGAATTGAAGAAGGCAGCTGTTCAGATGACTGACTGTGCTCCGAGTCCCATCATAGTTCTGCTTTATGCAGAGTTACTGAGATGTGCTTTGCACAACACTTACAGTTGTTACATATCTCAGAGTTGGTTTTTTCCCCCTTCTTTTCAACTGCTAGATGGCATTAAAAGTAATTAAATATGTTAAACAGAAACATAATGTTGTAGTTCTATGTAAGGAGGTAGAAGGGGAGGGAGTTTGTGCAGCTGTGTCTAGAAGAGACC
Source organism: Aegotheles bennettii (assembly GCA_013398125.1). Taxonomy (NCBI): domain Eukaryota; kingdom Metazoa; phylum Chordata; class Aves; order Caprimulgiformes; family Aegothelidae; genus Aegotheles; species Aegotheles bennettii. The sequence continues at coordinate 659,273 of VZRW01005737.1, forward strand.
TTCATTACTGGGGAGGGGGGAGGGAATGGATTAAGAAAGTGTAAACTGGATCAGAGACTGAGGAATTTATAGATATATGCAAAAAGCAAAGTGAGATCTGCGAGCTGGAACTTCACGAACATCCTCTGCCTTTAGATAGTGATCTTACACTGTTTCTGCTTGGTGGAATAGGTTGAGCATTGGATTGCTTTCCTCTCCTTTTTACAGGTATCTCAGTTTCCTCCCCTCTAACAGTTGACAGAAAGGTATTGACCACTTCAAAGAAAGATTCCTCTAATTTTAACATGCTTATGCCTCTTCGTGGTGCTGTCAGAGACCTTTGCAGCTGAGTTGCAGCTTTTAAGGCTGGTATCTAAGGTGTTTCACTTGGTTGCAAATAAAGTAGTGACTAGTAGAAGCCTTAAATCCTTTTTTTACATATCTGTGTATTAGTATCATTTGCAAGACATCACTGGAGTGGTTGCCATCCAGGTGAACCATCTGTGCAGTACAGGTGGAACACAGTGTGCTCTGTCTGTCTTCTTGACACTTGCTCCAATGGAATAGAAAGTCAGTTCAGGACTGCAACAAGTCCGTAACAAAAGGCAGCAGAAGACTATCTAGCTACCTGAGAAATGTCTTCTCCTTTGGGAGAATAAATCTTCCATTAGAATTAACTGGAAGTGTAGAATCAGAGACACAAAAACCAGAACTTCACAGAAAATTGAATGATTATTCCTTCAGAAAAAAATTAGTTTCAGAAATTTTTGATACTGTTGGCCATCATAGTGAAGGACAGATATGCCAGTAAAGATAAATGGTGAATTATAATTCAGTGTCAGCTGTTCATAGACATTCCCTCATACTAGTTCATCTGCCATTAAATAGATTCTAAGATGACTTTCTGTAAAGTTAGATGGAGCCATAAGTACCTCAGCAGTTTGATTCCAGCTGCCTGCATAGTACCTGTAACTCATAAATGAAGACTGTGGAAGGTCAGTGGTATGGCATTAAATGTGAGTGTGTCACAGGCACAGTCAGTGGCTGACAGTAAGTCAGTGCCTCAGCAACAGAGATTACAACTAGTAAGATGTAAGGGGATGTAAGGTTTTTTTGCAACAGAGAGCTGTCTGGAATAACAGTGGTGGACTTCCCAAAGCATCTGGCTGCTGTCTGCCTGTCTGCAGCATATACCAAGTGCCAGGGAATTTCAACTTATGGATTCCATTACAAGCACTAACTCCACTAAATAATACCAAAGATATCAGAGAACACTTGCCAGCTTACTGTAACAGTTAAGGAGTGGTTGTGTGATTCACAGTTTATGGGGTATGGCTTGCTTATTGCTTCTCATTGGTCACCTTCACTGATTGCTCACTGCTGGCCTCTGGGAAGGTATCAATCTATATGGGTAGCTAGAAGGAGGTTCTTCTAAACAGAGTTTCAGGCCAAGTTATCACTTCCTATTCTCACCCTTCCCAATTTTCAGTCTTTTCAATAATCTCTCTAAGCCTCGTAATGACAAATATTATTGAGAGAAAAGTTGATTCACCAAGCAGTTTTTACTGCTTTTTTTTGTCTGTACCCTTCATATAAATGAAAGCAGTTGTACCTTCCATAGTTGTTAACTTGCCAAGCATTTGGTATTGATGCCTTTAGCATCCTGCCAAAACGTTTTCTTTGCTGAATTCCCTTTATTTTGTATTATACACTAGTATTCCAGCTTTGAAGAGTTAACAGACTCAGAATTTAGTTCTAGGCAGTTCAAGGCATAGATATAGCAGTAAAGGGAGACCTCAGTTCTCAGTGCTGCATGTTGCCTGTTCAGTACTTCAAATTGCAGTAGAATTAAATCTCCCTATATTCCTGAAGAGCTCATTAGGTTACTCCTTTAGATTACTAATTCTTTGTCTCCCCCATTTTCTGACTATCCGTGCAATACTGTTTCCCACAAACTGTGCCAGCTTTTATGTATTCAGGACTACTACACATTTAATCCTTCCCTTATTTTCTTAGATACCTCTTCTAGCTCAAAAGTTACTCTAATAGATCCTTCTGGAGGATCTGTAGTGTCACCAAGTAAATATATCAGCAGCTTGGAGGCACTAGGTTATCAAGGTTCTTGTGGGGTAAGTTAGTGTGCATTTGCTTCATTCTTTGTGCTTTTTAGCACAGCTGGCGTCAGTCACTGGGCTACATAATCCTTTAGTCTAAATCAGTATGAATGTTTTATGTCCTTACACCCTTATTATGTTCCTCAAACAAATACGCTAGAAATAAATGTTGAAAATAGTATAATACACAGCATCCAGCCTGAAAGGCCTCAGCATAAAACAACAGATGTAGCAGTTTAGAACCTAGACCCTAAGGGTAGTCAGGCTTAGGTCAATGGCAAACTCATTTTCCCCCGTGGCCCCTTGAGTCTCTATTTTTCTGGTTTTTAATACTCAAAAGCTTCTCAGTTATGGTTGGTACCTGACCAGCTCTCTGGGTGCTGATTGCACATGTCTCTGGGTGCTGCTGTTGACTTGTTACTTTTTATCTGAGCTGTGTCTGTGATTTTTTCGTGTATTCTCTGTTGGGCTGAAGCTTCTGGGTAATAGGGCCTTGCAATGCTATCTTTATGATTTTTATAGAGATCAAGCTTTAAATGGGTGTCAACAGCCCCTCCCTGGATCCTTTCTTCCTACTCCACCCAAATGTGAGTTTTTTGTTTGTTTTTAATATCCGTCAGCCAGTTTTAAATCTGGCAAACTTCTACAGCTTGTCTTAGAATTTTCAGACTATATTCTATTTTCATGTTTCAGTGCTTGGCTTTTGCAGTTCCATTGAGCTTGGTCGTTTCATATGATACTTCTGTTCTTTCCCGTTCTACGTGTTCAGAAAAAAAATAATTTATTACATATGCTATTACTAAGATGCTTACTTAGAAACCATAGGTGTTAGTGCAGCATATGTGGCTATCTGGAATTTAAGTATCCTGATTACTGTTATCAGGGAAGATGTAGGACTATGAGCATGGGCTGTCAAGGATGGGTAGATAGCTCCAGTGGCCTCATACAACCATCCTTAAGTTAGTGCTAGCATGTTTTCATTGGTATCAGTATGCAAAGTAAAACTAACTCACGTATATTTTAGTGCTGCTGTTGCTGCTCAACACTGAGCAAAGCCAATTCTTTCTCCCTTACACCCCTCACAGTTGCTGTTGTCACACTGGTAATACCACAGACCTAATTCTTTTCCAGCTTAGATGATGAAGTCAGTGTGGTTTGGTGTAGCTGTTTATAATCACAGGTTTGTTTTGTGTATTGCACAGGAAGCTTTCAGATTATGTTGGGTTTGATATGGAGAATGTTTTTGATAATTTAGGTAGTTCTAGAGTACAATAAGGATTATTTTTTTTTAAATATTCCTGTCTGTTTCAGGCATGCCTTATTTTTGCTTTAGCTGCTTGTATTTTGTGCAACCTGTTTCTGAACTATATCTCACTGGTTTTCTAAATACTTCATTTCTGGTCAGGGATGATCTGGCCTATATCCTTACAGCGTGATATAGCAGGATTTATTTTCATTGCTATGATAACTAGGCTAAGGAACATAGAAGCCTGACAATTAAAAATTTGAGCCAGTAAGACATTTTAGAACAAAGTTTTAGAACAATATTTAGAACTGAGACCTACTGTAAGTCAGCCAGTATTGACTGACTTGTGATGAAATCATGCCTGATCGGCGGTACCTGAATTCAGCTGTCATTCTTTTTAAAAGAATACTGTTTATAGCTTCTGTAATTGCTTAGTTGTTCATTGTGAAGGCTTAGGGACTTTGGAAAGGCCTCTTTCTGATTTTGAATTTGCTGTATTTCTACCTTCCTGTTTCCTGCAGTGGAATGGAGAACCTAGCATTACCAGGCTTTGCCAAATTATTTCATTTTTATGTAATAGTCTTCTGAGAATAAGATTCACTTGATTTTTTTCCAAAACCTCTGCAGTTTTGGGGGTGATTCAGTTGATAGAATCTCCTTTTCCTTAAGCAGTACCTGTGTTTGCAGTGCAGCCTTTTCCTAAAGTGTGCTGTTGTTACCATTTTCATAAAAAGGGCAAACGTGCTATAATGAATGAATACTCACCTTCCTGGATGCCCAGTGGCTGAGACTGTTTTGTAAAGAAAAGTGAGTAAACTAATGAGTTAAAACTGTGTTGCTTTTTTTTTTTTTTT
>VZRW01005737.1:663482-768567 GCA_013398125.1 Aegotheles bennettii
TTTAAGGTGCTAAACTTTTTTTCCCAGGCTAGGATATATTCTGTGTATGAGGACCTGTTTCAACATTTATCACAAGCAAACCACTGTGCTATTCCAAACATGATATATTTCACTTTAGTACTGCTGACTTCAGCTTACTAATTGCCTGACAGCATTTTCTTTGTTAAGATTTAACTGTGATCATCACACTTTTGTTGTACTGACAGTAGAAATATTCAGTAACAGACGACCTAAATACATCATAAGCACAACTGTACTAATCTTTCATAATGGGTGTGCTTTTGGAATTATATGGAACACGTGCATATAATCATTGTCAGGAGCTACATGCATTCAAGGCTCCAAAAGCATCAACTGAAAGCATTATCTGACAAAGCATTCTGATTCTCAATGCGCATGACTTACAAAAAATAATAAAAAAAAAAGAACAACAAAAAAGCCCCCAACAACAACCAAAAAACCCCACAACCCAAACCCATAAAGATGCAGGTTTTTATTTTATAGCCAATTGAAGCTGCTTATTAAATCAGAATCAGCAGGATGGACATATCATCACCTGCATATGGTCTGGATCAAACTAGTCAATTCCTTTTATGATGATATGAGCCCACAGAACTCTACAAGCACTCTTTCTGCTGAATTGACTAATGGTTCTTGTTTTTCAGAAAAAAGGCAGACTGCATACATCACGTATGCTTGAAGAGACAGTGTCTGGAGAGATCTGATTTTGCACAAAAAAGAGTTTTGTAGCTTTGACTGAACAGAGACCGATTTGCTGCTGCTGTCTAATTGCTGCTGCTATCTAATTGCTATCTAATTGTTTGAAAGGGAGGGTTCAGTCTCCTAGCATGTAAGCAAAGGTCTGGGAACATAAAATCCTATGCTGCATGTCTACTTCCACCACTCACTTTGTTTGAACTCACTTGCCAGTCTTTGTTTCTTCGTGTTGTAAACTCAGCTAATAAAACTTCATTTGTGAAGGCTGCCATAGACTTCTGTACATCAGTAAGAAAACCTACCTTATGAATCTTGATGTAGTATAGAATTTTTGGAGTTGCAGAACAGTTGTCACGGAGCAGTGAAGAAGCTGGTCAGTTAGAGCAGGTTAGCTCACTTGGTGCTCTGCACTGTGGTCCCTACACAGCAAACATCTTTGAAGCAGGGAAAGGCATCTCTGTGGTTGTCTGCGTTCAACAGCTTTAGTCCTTTATCAGAAGACCTGAGAGTGCAGAACATGATATAAAAACTTGAAATATTTTTAATATGAGTTAATTTCTCTTATTGACAGTAAAATTGTGCTAGCAGTCTTTTGAGGAGCATCTCAAGTTGGATTACATAAGCAATGTCAGGGCCTTTAAAATAAATGTTCTGGCATTTGTCGTGTTCAGACACACAGAGATTTTCAGAAGCACTGCCCTGATTTAGGATTTGCTGCTAAATTAGTCAGTTTGGAATATCTCGCTCAATTTAGTCTCATCCTTGTATATTACCTAATGATCTCTCACAAACAGATAAACATAATCTAAGATCTGTCAGCTCTTGCTGTTCACTAAAAAAATATTTCCAAAGGGAGCACCTTTGTGCTCATGGGCATCCTGTGTATACTAAAAATGAAAGGGCTTTGGAAGAGACGTTCTTTTCTGAAATACTTGAGGAGCTTTTATGTGAACACCACTCCTGCCCCCCTTTTTTTTTTTTTCTGTCAAAATGGATAGAAATGGTGACTCAGTTCTGTGGTGACACCTCTTAATCTCATGTTATTTTTACAAGGCCCAAACAATGTTTTGTGTATAATATTCAGGGTGCCGTGTGATGAAGATGTCTAACATTAGCCAGTGAGCTTCATCTAAATGAGTTCTAATGGGACAAAGGAAAAATAAGAAGGTTCATTAAATGCAGCTCACAGTCAAAATGAGCAGACTGAAATTCAAGAACTGGGGTGAATTTGCAGTAAAGGTAAATAGTTTTGCATATATGGCATCACAATATTTATATCTACAAGTTCAAGCTAATTTTAAAGTGAAGATTTTTAGAACCACTATAAAAAATGACAGCTACTTTTGCATTGTAATGGACAAAAAATAAGCAATGATGCTCAGTAAGAGTTACCTGTTTTCAGAAAAACTGTAGATACCCATTTACATTTTTGATTTGACCATAGATACCTCATTTGCTGTCAGTTTATTAGCCAAACTGGTGAATGACATTTCTTTTTCTAAACATTTCTGCATATAACTACTCTAGTTGTGGACTTGTGCACATATTTCATACTGCAGCCTTCTTTGAGAATAATTCTTTGCAAGTTCATGTGGCTACATCTCTAGATCAGTTGTATTCTGAAATAAAGTAGCTGTAGATTTGAAAAGTTATGATGTTCTGGGCTGATTTGACAGACATATCAGAGGCTGCTTAGGTTGAGATTTTTTAATTCCGATTGTGTTTCTAGTCAATTCTTAACATTTTGTTGTATTTCTTGTATATAATAATATAACAGTAATTCTAACTACAATTTGGTGAAGAATTTAGATTTTTACGTAGCATCACTTACTCTAATTCTGCTATTTGTGGGCAGAGAATACACAGGTGTAAATGTTTGCAGAGCTAAGACCAAATTCATGGAGGAGGGAAAAGCCTCCACGCTTACATTGGTGCAGGGGAAAAGAACAGTAATTTACCGTAATATTTTTGAAAGATTTGTTGTCAAGTGTTGTTTCTGACTGTCAATTCATTTAAAATACTGGTACATTTTTAGTATGTATAATTTACAATGATTACTTTTCCTAGTTGATATCCAAAGGAAGCCTTTCTTGTGTTTTTTATGTGGCTGATCTTTTGGTAAGAAAATGAATTAATTTAAAAAATAGGACTAGCAGTAAATTTTGAAAGTTTACAGCTAGGTGGCTTTGCACTGAAATGGAAGTTTGTGGTGCTTTTCGTGCAGTACATCATTATGGCATTGCTCCTCTTGCCAAGCTTACAGGGCATATTTCAGTCTGTAAGACTTTGAAGTATGTGTTCTCTTAAGGCTTAACAATGTCAAGCTTCATAACACAAGAGCTAGTTTGCTTACTTCCTACTTTAAATTGCTCGTAATTTGAAACATGCAAACATTTCCACTTTATCAAGCAAGGCTACTAAACATATTATTGCTGCAACCTGCATGTTTTATAGCCTCTGTATATTTAGAAAGCTGTGCTTTATTAAAATAAACTGTAAAGAGGCTTAACTCATTACGGAATCTGCTAGTGTATGAAATAAAATATCTTCAATTTATTACAGGGATTTAGGAACCTGTGAAGAAAGGATATAATACTGTTGCTGCAAGAATAGAATGCTAACTATTTTTTAGGCCTCTGATGTTTGTAGCTGAATTTATCAAGGGGTTGGTCTGTCTACAGTTAGCCTGAAAAAATTGCAATTATGATTTGTGCAATCTTCAAAGCTTGAAAATGTGTTTTCCTTATACTTTCACAAAATAGATTTATATAACATCACTTAATTTTAGATTTAAGTATTAGATAGAATGTATCACTTTTCTCTCTCTCATAATTTTATCTCCCTGATGAAGGAGTCCATCCTGGAGGCAATAAATAAAATGTGGAACTTGTGACTCCACGAAACTTTGCAACTTTTGCAAAAACATATTTGGTTGAAAATGCAAGCAGATTCTACTTCTGTCTTTAAGCAGAGAAATGATACTTTAGCTGTTGACTTGTAGACATTAATATTTTATAATCAAATTGTTTATTCACTTTTGGGTCCAAGACATTTATTGATTAGTGATGATGGTTCCAAAGGGAAAAATGCTTTTCTTTCTCATAAGGCTGATTCATAGTCTTTAGATTGCCTCCTTAGATGCTACTCAGGTTTTAACATCTGAATGAGTAGCGTTTTCAAAGTTACTCATTATTTAAGCTTTTTCAGGACTGAACTTTGTTCTTGCCAGAAAAAGTACACATAGGTGAAATATTTCCAGCCACTACTTCAACTTACAGAAGGGAAAGGATAATAAGCTACTGTGACAGGAATTATCTTTTATTTTTCCAGAAAAAGGCCTCCTGAGGTGCCATATAAACTGCAGTAATGAAAGATCTGAAATAATAAAATAATTCTGAATGCTGTAATAGAATTGTGAGGCAACATACTGTAATTTGTATCAGGTAAGGACTTTTGCAAGATAAAGTTAGTTTCTACTTTTGTGTATATCCTGACAATCTGGAGATTCAGTCTACATACAGTTTCTGAATTCTGGTTAAGATCCTGTAATTCACAGAGATTAGGAGATTGTCACGAGGGTGAATGTTTCTCTGGGCTATTTCTGTGCCAAGCACAGAATATTGTTGCTGTATTTTGATTGCTCTTGTTCATGTAGGAGCATCTCAGAACAATGGGATGGACACATCCCATTAAAAAAAAAAAAAAGTTTTCTTTGACTTCACAAAAGGAAACTTAACTTTACCAACCAAGAAAAATTCCAACAGAAGGAAAAAGAGCTCAGGTCCTAATGCTTTGCCAAATCCTCAAAACTATTGAGTCTAAGTAGGAGCAGAATTAAAAGGACTTACAAAGATGTAGTGAGTTATGAAAGGCACTAAGCACGTTGTTCCAGCAGGAACGTCTTCCCTCTTCTTTAGCCATCTGTGCAGCTGATGGCAGAGGCAAGAGCACCTGTGAGTTCTGAGGCTGGGAAAGGGCTGTGTGTGTATGTCCTGTTTTGTTTAGATCAGCGTATATTTTATGCTAGCTAGAGTAAAAAAGTGACTGCCTTTTAGAATTGTTGCAAAATGCCTGGTTGTTTCAAATAATGTATGTCCTAGCAGATATAAATTGTAAATCCAGCATGCTGACAAAGTCGAAGTTCTGGAAAAGGGATGGGGATAAAAAAAGACCTGTTTTGCTCTCGTGTCTATGGCAGCTGGACTATCCCATCCTGCCTGGGAAGAGATGGAAAGCCCGTTGCAAGAAAAATTGAGATGTCTCCCTCTCTGATCACATCTTTCTTCTGTAGATATACATTGGACGTGTTCTGATAACACCTACCAGACCAGTGTGCTCAGAAAGCATTGGTTCTTAGGTTGCCTTCTTGATCATGTCAGTTTTAGCTGCTGGATAATCTCAACCAGCTCGCCTCTGCTGGTGAGAAGGCTGCTTTCAGCAAGTGCAAAAGAGACTGTTAAGCACTTAGTAAACTTTATTAAGTGACGTATAAGCGATTATAGAAGTCCAGCATCTGTGAGGTCAGGAAGGAGTCTGAAGGATTTCTCTTGTGGGTTAGAAGCCTAAAGAAGTCCTCTTAATCTCATGTTAGATGCTTAAATCCTTCTGTAGATCTGAACATTAGCCTTCCAAGTATATAGAATTTGGGTGCTTAAAAAGGTAATCAGTGGTTTATATTTTGTATTGTAGTTTTTCTTAACCATATCCTTGTCCAGTTATCAACCAGAATTATTTTTAAAGTACCACTTTCTTATGCTTTGAAGTGGTAATAATGCCTTTTTTGACACTGCAGCTAACAGGCATAATTGAGAAGTTGTTCCAACTGAAATATATGTGTAATGTTTCTTTATTTTGTACTTGTTGCTCTTTGATAGCTGTTTTAATGGATATCATATGCTAAGCAATTTATTCCGTAGTAATTTACATCCTTTTGTCATACATCAGCTGAAGTTCTGTACTGCTGATTTTTCCCTCCACTTATTACAATTTTCCTACTATTTTCCTTATAACACACAATGGGACACATAGCCTGAATTATGGGCTCAGTTTGCAAAAATAATTAAATAAAATAATTTCTGTTATTTAAAGAGAAGCTGGTACTTTCAATGAACATCTGCCATGTAATCTGGAGCCCAACAGCAGCTGCACTCTGAAATGCCTGTATGACACTGGCTCTCAAAACACTGCAAGTTTCAGCCTAGCTTCACCCAGTGTCTCTCTGTAGTTGGGAAGGAGTTGATTCTGGCCCTGCAGGGATCTGCGGTTCCTCATTCTGTCAGGAAAAGACAGCCTGGTTGCAGTAACACCGGTGTAAGAAGAGGAAATGTTGGTAAAATTATCCTCTGAGACGTGGAGCACCTGAGAGGGCAGATAGCTTGCCCTGTGATGTGACCAGTTCTGGAAAGTTGTTAAAAACCTTCTATAGAATAAAAATGGTGCTAAGGGAGTTTGGGTCAGTAGAAGAGGGATTAATGCCTATTGGTACCCTGAGAGGAAAGAACTAACGAGCCTTTTCTGTCCCTTGGGCCCCTGTAGTATCACCTCCAACTCTTTACCTGTAGTTGTCTCTATTGCCTTTCTTTTTTCTTGCCCCCCACTGGTCAATGCTGCATGAAATACCACATTAATTCTCCCTCCAACAGATAACTTGCCAAATTAGGGATGACTTGATGTGCATTTTTGATGTGCAAGAGATAATGTGTTCCAGATATTTTATAGTACACCTGAATGTGGTAATCCATACTTCAATTGCAAGGTTTTGTTTGTTCAGCTCCTCTTATTTAACTGTTAGTTTCCTGTTCATATGTACACTTTTATCAATTTTCACATATGCTTCAGCTTTTGAGACTATGGTCATGAAGGGGTCAGAGAGGTGATTACAAGTTGTAAAATGACCTTACCAGTAACTGTTTAAGCATAAGTAATGTTCTGAAATTGCCTAAAGCAAAAACTGCCAATTCAGAGCTGATTGTAATGAATCAGGTTCTTCTATACGAAATAATGTGATCAATTTCTCATTTCACTGAATAAATAAGATGGAAGATAGGGAACTGTCTATGACCCGCTGTTAACCTTTTCCCTCATTATTCATATCAAACCTATGACATGCATGTAAGAAATCTCTGGTTCAATTTTAGCTAATTATTTGTTAGAAGTGAAGGCTCTGTGAAGTGTTACTGATTGTACAAGTACCCAGGGACCTTATGACATCTAATGAAAATAATCCCAAAGAAGCTACTCAGGCCTGTATGTCTTTTGTCTGGATATCATTATAGCTAGAAATACTCTATTTCTAGGCAGCAAAACCTGTGTGTCTGTTGGTGCCACTTCTCTCAGATGCAAGATACTGTTAGAATGTATTACATCTCAATTATTGTGGCAATGAGAGCACTGGAGAAAAAAATGAGGTATGCATTGGAATAAATTCTGCTGTTGTGCATATACTTCATTAAATCTTAGCAATTTAGTGTCTGAAGTGCTTTTTATGTAAAAAAATTTCAGTTAATTGGCTGCTTTTATTTTGATTTTTTATTTTGGCTAGAAAAAGCCACGTGTAATTGCTAGCATGTGTTGAATACAATTAATTTCACATGAGATTTCTGGTGTGACTTACTGCTATTTTTTTAAAGTCAACCTGATTTGCAGTGCAATTCAAATCAGAACTGCAAATGAAGTGGTTGTGGGAAAGTAAGGCCAATGTTTTAAAAAATGCAGAGTAAATGTAGAAATATAAGCAGTTGTGCAGAAATATAGAAATTAGTGGCTCAGGTATTGTGCTTCCTAGGGGCATAGAGTTTTCAGAACTGGAACTGATGTCACCAATCTTAGTGTACAGGATTTCTGCACCATAATCCATGTACAAGGAATAATTGTTAATCACGATATCCCTAGGAGATTCCTGATATCCATCTTGCAAGTGGGAAAGAGAGATCTGGTGAGGTTAAGTATCTTGCTGCAGTTTACATCAGAGATATGTGAGTGTTAAGAACCTTCTAAGTTTAAAATATAAGAGCATCAGCCCCCTAGCTCAATGAGTGAAATATACCTCAGGGATTGAATAATGCTCACATCATAAAATAACTTTCAAGTTGTATTACTTCTGCCTAGGGAAGCCCCTGGACAGTGCATCTGCCCAAGAAGCACATAAATGGGAAGGAAGTCATCAAGGAAGTGTAGAATGAGAATAGAAAGTCCGAATAAAAAAAACCAAACAACTGCAGGACTAAACTTTTTGATGTTTAAAACTGTAGAGCTGTTGAATAATCAAAAATGTATTGTTTTTAAAGGACAGAAAAAGAGTCAGAACTGAATCAATGTACTATGATCTCACAGGAAATAAAAAAGATGCCTAACCCCACAGATAAAAGGTCTCTCCTTACTGATGGGGTGATGGGGTAACTACAGGAAGAACAGAATTTAAAATTAGTTGGTAGAACATGAACTGTTTCATTAATAATTCACAAATTTCTGTCTTTCTAGAAATCTAGCATGTATTATAGAATATGATGATGTGATACAACTTCTACATAACTTTCAGTATCTGTAGTCACTACTAGAACAACCATTGACCTATTTTTAGAATTATAATTAACAACAATACCTTTAAATTAAACTGAATTTAAAATAGGTGTGAGTATAATGGGACTTAAGTTTTCTGTGTTGTATGTGTAGATGATGATTTTGTCCATAGTTAATTGTTTTATTTATAAAAAATATGCATGCACTAATTTATTCAAAGTATAAAAATTAAAAGCATAGTAATGACAACTTTCAGATGCAAAATAATTGGATGATCAAAGGAAATTACATGACAATTGCTAGCCAATAATCTCCCCAAAATCTAGAAATTCCTAATATTAACCAAGAATGAAAATGCATTACATTTCAAGAAAGTAATTGGCAAGATGAGGGTAGAAATGAAGTGTAAGTGTTTTAGTCTCTGATTATTTTTTTAAAAGTCAATAAACAAATCCATGGTAAATAGGACACAGTAAGGGGTTTTAGGTTGAAATTTCAAATTCCTCTTTAATGTCCTGTTCAAGTGAGAATGTCAGAGTTCAAGGATTGGCAATTCAAACTCCCCTAGTAAAGACAGTGTTTTCATTGAGATAGGATGACTGCTGCTATCTCATTGCTGGCTACAGGTCTTCCTAGCAGTAGAATAATGATCTAGTAGGAAAGTACCCTTGTTACAGTCTGTTGTGGAGAAAACTCTTAATAATATCTCCTCCCCCTTCACAATAACTAATATTTTTGACCATGTCTGGGCAAAGAGAAGATTTTGGTTTTCAAGGCTGTTATCTCTGGCCTTTCTGTGTGATACTTACGTGCATATGCTGACAGTCTGCCCTCTCTACAGCTCTTTCCCTCATTTCCTATTCTTATTTTTCTCATATCCTTCTTATTCCACAGCACCAAATATGGGGCATCATAACAGCAAGAGAATTGATTCCCTCTTCTTTATGTCCTTTCATATCTGTTGAACATGAGACATCCTCAGACAAGGCTGGAGGATTGATTTGACTGCAAAGTCACTCTCTCAGGCCGTCAGGTGCAAACTTCTAAAGGGGGCGGGGTGAGGAAGGAGGAGATGAACATTGTCCACAGAAAGCTCTTTAGAGTCTTACATTTGTGAAGGGCTTAAACGTGACTGATTATGTTAGCTGTCAGTGGTATGAAGCAGAGTGAAGTGAAGCCTTTTAAGTGAGCCGGATGCTACTACAGCATGGATTTTCAAAGGAAACTTACAACAATGATGTAGGAATCTTTAGAGGTAGCATCACTGATGATGTCCCTAATGCCTGGAATGATAGGCTGTGTTTGATTCCAACTTTGATTCTCTAATTTCGCACAGGTGTAAATAACTTTGCGAGCCTCGAGGCAGTGGAGATTCAGGCCAATGAAATTAATAGCCTCGAAGGAATTTTTATAGCTTAGCTAAGAAGCCCTCAGTACATGGGTTTATCAAAAAAGTGGTGGCAGACTCCTGGCTGCACCCAATGCCACCAGGCACAGTTAAAATGAAGTTAGTGAGAAGACAAATGAAGGCTGCTCTCTTTTCAGCTAAGTTGGTCCATGGTCTTCCTTGACCCTGGGGCTAGTGATTGCTGACTAGAATCTCAATGGCTATTTTCTTGTGACAATTTCAGTGTCTGAGCTCATTAATCAATTTCTATTCAGCAGAATCAGTTTGTGGAAAACTTGCAAAGGTTACTTAATCCAGAGGGAACGTGTACTGTTAGACAGAACACTTTTCAGCCACAGTATTAAAACAAAATTTCCCAAATCTCTGTCTTGTATCACATTTTCTATGACATTATCAATTACTGATAGCAAAGACCAAATCAAACCTTTCACTACAACCAAATCATTCATGGTAATGTTAGGAAAATGTAACCTCTGCCAGCTTCCCTTAAGAAAATAAGTCTTTCTGTGTCATTACATCATAAAAACTGTCACATCTCTTAACCCTTTGGCTCCTGCATGAAAGAGGAAACGACAGTACTGAAACAGTTCAAAATGAATACATAAGAGAGGCTTTTTTTAACTCTATCCAGTAATATCAGTTATCATCCAGTCTAAGAACCGGATTTGAAAGCAATTTGTAGAAACCCCCAATCTGTTTTTAAGTCCTTCCAAGGTTAATCCTTACCAACACCTGGCACAGGACTTGAGTGACTTAGAGGAATTCCCTAGACTTAGTAGCCTTGCACAAGCGTGCACATGCACTATAGCAGGACACCCAGGAAGGGAAACAGTTACAGCGGTGGCTTGTGGAAATAAGGAATGTTTTAATGTTGAAGAAATTGTCTTAATGGTTTCAATATGAAAGAATAAAATACTGCTTTATTTTTTAAATATGCTAAAAATATTTATAAAGCAAACCTTCAAATATTTGGGCTTAATCTCTGTTGCCCATTGTGTGTGGGCGATTATTAGTTGCCCATGGCAATATCCTAGCAAACTGCCTCCCCTAAGGAGGCACAATGCCAGCATTTGGTGTGATTCAAAAGCACAGTACAGTTAGTGGAGTTATTTTGTGTGTAATGTATTTTTTTTTAGGGGTTTAATTTTTTTATTTTTATATTTTCCATTATATTGTTTCCGTATGTTTTCTCCTGTGCTGGTGATGAAATCGCATATGGAACTTTTCCTGCTAGGGATGATGAACTACTTAGTGATCTCTCTCGAGTGTTGGGCTTGATGGGGTAACTGTGGGCAGTGTAGGAAACAGTATAGAATCTTTGTGCTCTTATGATCAGACCAAGAAACAAGTCAGAGCAGATACCACAATCAACTTTTTAAATGCAGCTATGAACAAATATATACCAAGTCCAGTTTGGTCTTTAATTTTACTGAAGAAAGCAATTCTTTCTTTCCTTTCCCTGAACTTTTCCTGGATTAAAATTTTTCTGGAGCCTGATCAACTTTTCTGTCATGTTGTTGGCTCTGCAGATCATTTGGTCACAGCATAGCTGATACAAGAGCTACTGACAGAAATGAGAAAGAAGATGAGTAGAGTTAGTCCTCACTTTTGCTATCTCCACAAGACGGCCAATTTGTGCAAATGGTGTTGACCTGATTTATCCTGGGATCTGGGTTGAGGTTACTTCCATGGAATATTTTGAGTTGCAGAGGTAAACACCTGCCAGAGAACATGCCAGAGTCCCTCTAAATTATGTGTGAAAGTGAGAGGAAGGGAAGGACATTTCTGTACTGTCAATCAAGCTGACGTGTAGGAGATGTTTAAACATTGGGGTAGCAGTGAGTTTACTGAGAAGGCCAAGCACAAAAATGGAAGTCTGTCTGTGAACTACCCAAGAGGAGAATCCTGTTTGGAATTAAGAAAAACTTGCAAGAAGTCCTTGTTTGATTTCCATAAGCCGCCTCGTCTTCTGTTGGCTGTTTTTTTTAAACTGCCTACCCAAACAGTTGTACAGTCATGCATGTTTTTCATGGAAAATAGTTAACTTGTTTTGTGAATTTCTGAGAGATGCTAATTAGCAGTAATCTTAAATACATTAAGTCAGGAAGGTATTTCTGTTTGTGTAATTTCCTTCCATACTTTCACTTTCTATGATGTGCTGATTAATTCCCTGAAAAGTAATAACAATTAACCCATGTTGGCATATGATAGTCTAGAAAGATTTATTTTTCATGGCAAAGTTTTACAAGGAAGACTATTCTGTAGCTCTTTGCACAGATATGCATGGATGAGTGAATTGTAAGTGTTACTTCTACAATTGGTTCTGGAGGCATTAGCTGACAGGGTGATTGTGACCCTTTCCCACACATGTTAGCAATGATCTTGTTGCATCAGCATTTCTGGAGATACTGAAATGAGCTGACTTTGTGAGAGTTTCCTGAGTTTAAATTCCTTAACTGTAAAGCAATATCCTAACAGTTATATGGTACTCATTGACAGAGGAAAAGGGAAAAAGTGATTGAGAGATGCATAATAATTTTGATTTTTTGCCACTGTCTTGCTAAGTAGCAAGTACATTTCATGGCTGTATCTGTGCTATCTCTTCAGAAAGGTCCATTTGTGATGTTTATGCGATTTCCTGTTAGTCATAATAATTCCATTTTCTTGCATCTCATTCTTGCCCTATTTTCAGCAAAGCGGTGTTGATACAGGGGGTGGCATGAATTTTCACCAGGATTTTGCTGTAAGCATACACATTGGTATTTGGTAATTGGTGGAATTAAAATTCCACCCAAGGTTCTTGTGTGTCAGTACATGTTTAAAGCAGTCTAATACCCTTCAAAATATCATAGCCAAGCTTTTGCTGGCTGCTGCTAAGGGGAATCAAGGCCTCAAGTTCCCTCTGGCTCTCCCCATGCTTGAAAATACAAGTTGCACCACTCTTATACATAATAGGTGTAAGGCATACCAGAGGCAGGCTGGAAATTGGCTTTTAATGATTGATATTGCTTGTGTGAAGTGAGTATGTTGTGCTGAATATAGAAGTGCTGTAAGAGTGCTGAACTATCACAGACACATAATTGATGCCAATATGCAAGTTCTACTTCCTGATAGCATAAGTTCTGGCATTACCTTTCCTTGGATGTAGGCACCAGCTTTATTGGTGGCAATTAATGACATAGCAGAGGAAGAGCCAAAGAAACCAAATTAAAAGCCATCTCTTTCTATCATTTTATATTGACTTTTATAGGTGGAAAGCCTAATATTACTTAGTTTACCCTAACAATGCTACTAACTGAGGTGAGTTCAAGTTGGTGCTTTTCCAACAGGGCTCATGTGCTCTGATATACTAAATAGTGTATGAATTTCATTGATAGCCATATTAAAAGCATTTGCATAGTGATAGCAGTATTAAAGGCATTTGCTCCGTAAGTCATCAGGACTCATTCAAGACACATCTGTATAAAAAAATGTCATTCTTCAAGTATCTTCAAGTCTTTGCAGAGAGATTCTTGCCTTTGCTGTAGCAAGTAGGATGCACTGCAAAGCATCCTCCTTCAGCATGAGGGTGGTGCACTTACAGAAAACACAGTATCTTTTATTTTTAGGCTGCCTACCCTTCTCTAAATTGAATAATTTTTTGCAAACAGATTGTACCACAGGACTAAAGGTCAAACTGATGATCTGGGAGAGGCAGTTAAATTCTGTGTTTGCAATATATTTTTGCCATAATTGACTCTATTGCATAAAAGTTCTAAATACACGTTGAGAGTTCCTTAAATTTCTATTCCAAACCTTGTACTGCAGAGGGGGACCCAAATGCTTCATTCCTTTCTCACAGACTGTCTTAAGACGTAAAGTTTTTCTATTCAAATAGAAGGACAGAATCTCCTGATTGCATTTCCATCCTGTGTCTCAGTGCAATCTGGAATGAATAAAAAACAAGAGAGAAAAATTTGACACACAGTATTGAGATGCCATGCAAAGCTCTAGAGGGCAGAACAAAAGGGGAGAAAACCCAAGCATTCCAGCCATGGGAACATCTGTACAAAAGCACTGCAGCAAAGGATTGCCAGGTGGTGGTGTGGTCCATGAGAGAGAGTGCTGGTCCTGGACGCAGGGAGTGTACTTGTATATCTGGCAGTGACTTGGGTTACATCAAACAAGGCTGAGCTGTTCCACTGCTGCAGATGATGTGTGCTGGCTTGCACCAGAATTGTAGGTTCTAACAAAGTATAAATTTTACCTGTGATTCTCTAAGTGTACAAGCAGACACAACTTCTGTCTTACACACATACTAATAGCATTGTTTGTAGACTCACAATCCTGTCCATGTCTGAATGCTAGTTTTCTCAAAATGGAAGTTTTGCATATACGTTCTTTGCCCTTCAGGGGCAGGTTCAATCTGAAGCCTTTTATTTCTATTCACCTCAAGTCTCTTTGATAAAACCACCTCATCTCTGAAATGTATTACATTTTAGAACACAGCTTTTATTTGAATTCTTGAAGTATAATTTGCCACTGGTAGTCCCGTATGTAGTAAATGAAAGTCATCCTCCAAACAAGACTCCTGACTGGAATTCTATTCTACAAGATATTGAGGCAATTGCTACTGCCATTAACTGTAAGTTTCATATAAAAACTACACAATTGTTGTCTTGGTTATTCCATTTACTATAGCACTTTTCTGGCCTCACTGTACCCTTTGGTAGGAAGAGATGGTGCTTTTATGAAATATTTCCTGGGCTTTTTTGTATATCACAATCACAAGCGCTAGAAGACATGAATTAAAATAGCAGACGCTGTTCCCATTGAGAAGAACAATGTGTCTAGATGAACAAAATGGCCTATGTAGCCTGGTTCCTAAACCTTGGCCAAGTAAGAGTGGTCAATTGCAAAATTGGAATTGATTTCTGAAATACAGTCTAGCAGTGGAAAACCTGAGCACAGAAGCAATGGATATACTTGGATATACTGTATGTCATGGATAGAGCTATGTAAAGTAGTTCAGAGGAACACTTGATTGACCACAACTGGTTTGGGTGGACTAAATACTTGAAAATTCCCCTTGACTTCAATATTGAGATGCCATTCTAAGCTGTGGAAGGTTGAATTAAAAAAAAATTTAAAAATCCGAAAGCGCAACTGAAACTTTTTGTGATTTCTGCAGGGTCTAAAATAATGAATGTCACATTTCTATTTGAAAACAAGAGTTACAAAACAACAATAAAAGAGGCAAATTTTAATTTTAAAATGAGAAGTATCTTTGTTAACATAAAAAACATGAGTTAATGATTTTATACATTTCTGATTTTTTTAAACTTGTTTTAATTTTACCAAGAAAACAGAAGTGACTTTCATTTCTTTTTGACCAACAACTAATGGCAAAATCAGTAATTCATATAGTTGGAGGCAGAACAGTAGGATGTGTCAGTAGAAACAGTTTTGTAACATTGAAAATCCCCCTAACAACATCATGCTGTTTGATATTTTACCAAAACAAAGTCAATTATAAAGCGAGTTCGAGTCTCTACAATCATACATAATTCAAAAGAGGTTCCCTGAACTTCTACTAATGTTTTAAATCCTGTTTCTGTGTTTCTCTCTGGATCCTGTAAAGACTGAAAGGAACAATAACTGTCTACTGTCACTGAATGCTGTTATACAGGCGAACAGTAATTCCTGTGTACCTTCTAGATAGGAGAGAGATTATAATCCTCTTAAGGCTAGCTTTGTGTGATCCGTTTGCTGTTTGCTGCACAGACGGTAGCGATGGCATGTCAGTTTTCACAAAAGAAGCCCTGAAGCCTGGTTGTGTGCTGTATCAAAAATGTAACCTAAATAATGTTTAATTGACAGAACAGATTGTTTATTTTCAAATAATTGCACTAAATTGCAGTGCTTAAAACATAGTTAGGCTTTGCTGAGCTTTCCCAGCCTAGCAGCAGCTGGAGAATCATATGTTTTTCTGCAATAATAGGCAGATGTAAAAATGAACTTGGGCAAAGTAGCCTGAAACTACTTGTTCTGATGCAGTGAGTGACTGACTCGCCAGCTCCATATGGCTTTTTTGCACTGATCACTTTTAAAGCAATGAGCCACAGCCCAGATTTGGGTCATAGATTTAGCTCTTTAAAAGGTCCCTTATTAGAGTTTCATATACCAGATAGTGAACGAGAACTTGTGAAGAGGGAATTGAACAAATCCCATGCATGTGGGCACCTCAGTTCTTTGATTAGCAGCGAGCAGACAGTCATTAGAAGGTATTTATTAACATAGAGCAGTTTTTCTGGATTCATGCACTTTAACTTCATGTCTCCTGGCTTGCAGAAAGAACAGGTGAGTTCTTTACGTTCTCACCCACTAACAAAACTTATTCCCTAGCAGAAGAATTTTCGACTTTGAAACAATTGTTCTCTGTTAAGCACAAATCCAAGGCTACACTCAAATGCCCGATGTTAAGCACCAACATGCACTTGCGTAGTCACGAGTCCTGCAAGCATAGCAGAGGTCAGAGGAGCTTCTCCAGAGCACAGTTATGTCTCCAAAGCTGTCAGGTACAGGACAAGAGACCAAGTCTCCTAACCAGTTGTATCTGATAGATGTACTGAGAATGGGACACCCGGGTGGACAGTCTAGCACAGTTCTGGGTGTAAGTCAGGGGGAGTTGATTTGTTTAGGGTGGTTGTAAGAAAGACTGAATACTGAATTACATGTGATGTAGGTAGCTTTAGTAGATTGCAAGACGTGACCTCGTTCTGTAGATACTATGTCTTTCATTAATGTGTTGTTAATATTCATAATAACTTTCATCTATATTTAATTTGCCAGTAGTATTTACTATTTAGGTGATACATTATAACAGCATCTCTATCTAGATATTAAATACTTCCCCTTGCTTTATCTTAGAGTAACATAAAGATTTTCAAGGGAATCTGTCCATACATATATTTTTATTTTAATAGTAACACTCTGTGTTAAAACTCATAATAATTTTAAATCAGTCCCTTATGATTTGACTTCCATGATCGCTCCATCATTTCAATCCTATTCGTGCCTACCCTATGCTCATTCTTATTTTCAGTGTTCTTCCCATCTATCATCTGCCCACAACTATTTTTTAAAAATTACATCAGAAAAAACAAACTATTATGCGTGCTAAAATAAAACATAATCTCCACACAAACTGCCCCCCTTTCTACCCAGACCTCTGAAATATTTTTATCAGCTATGCTTAGCTGAAGGGCCAAGCACAGTAGATTTTGATCACATGGTCACAGCTGGAATTAACTTAAAAATCTCTATTCAGTGGAAATTACTATCTTGTTTTATTTTTCTTCAGCGACAAAATGGCAACGTAGATGACATCTGTCTTTCCAGCTGTTCCTTGTGCTTGAAGAACCTCTCCTCTCTCTTAGAAATTAACCAATCATCCTCTTGAAACTGAGAAGCCAGAAAAATTAGAAAAGGAATAGAAGCAAACTGATGTGGTAATAGATATAAAAAGAATCCCAAAAGAGTAATTTGATAAGGATGCTGCATTTCCATGTTTTGCTTTAGTTTCCACGTTGTAATAAATCCCAAAGCACTTCACAGATTTCACTATTTGATTGTATTATATGTAAAATAAAACTGCTGTGATGAAATAGTAGAACCATTCTTCAGACACCTTTGAATATCTCTTCTGCACTCTGCCTGCCAGCTGATCTGCAGTAATATATTTATAACTTTCTCAATAGTTCAATATTCAGCAAAAACAGCCATTTACAGTATCTCAAACAGTCCTTCCCTGATTTGCAGTCAATTTTGCACTTCTGCACCACAGTATAGTAGCCTGTGATATATAACTGTGATGTACTATTTGATCTTGAACAAGTGAAGGCTCCATATCCAGTGCTTTCCCTTTCACACAAGATATCTTTTATGCTCCTGTTCGGTGTCCTTTTTATCATGTTGTGACTTGTGACTGCTGTTACAAGACTGGGCCATAAATATGCACCTACAGGTTATAAATACAGACCAGTGCTCTTTGATTTAGAAGAAACTGTATAGATTTTGGTGATGGAAATCTCTGGTTGGAAGACCGTTTCCTCCTGTAGCTTTCTGTAGCACCTGACCAGGTATTTAAAAATTGTGGTTTTGAAAGGACATACGTTCTACACTCGTTTGTGATATGAACTGGTAACCAGGTAAAACTTCTTCAGTACATCCTAGTAATTATAGCAAGAATGTGAAGCTCTAGGTCTTCTCTAAAATGTGAAATCCCTTAGATTTTATCCTCAAACCCCACTTGCCTCTTAACAAAATATTTTATGTCCTCTGAGTTGTCAAAATTTTCAAAAGCATTTGGTGTGCTTCCTCAGAGCATGTGCAAAGGCCTATAAGAAAGCCCTTTTCAAACTCCAGCAAAGATGCAGATGGATGGGTGTTTGGCTGTGTATCTGCCTATCTATCTACATATAATATGTTTCCCAAGGTAGTGTAGAAGATTCATAAGCTTTGTCCTTTAAGAGACAGGATCCTTTCACATCTGCCACTGTTACTTCCAATGTCCAGCATACTCACTTTCCAAATGGGAAAAAACAAGCTGTTCTTTTTGCAAAAAAAAAAATTAGTTTTGTACAGCACAAAATATTTAGGTCAGCAATTTCAGTTGTTATATTTGAATAATCATATTTATCTTGTACATAAGGAGTAGCATGGGTTCTGGATGTACTCCCTTTTTTCCTCCTTTTAGGAGGGTTTGTTTTTCTGTTGTGGTTTTTGAGTTTTGCTGGTTGGTTTTGGTTTGGTTTTTTTCCTTTTTTTGGTGACTACTACAAATTCTCTAGAATAAGAGGCTTTGATTTAGCCTGTTTGATTTAAATTATATTCATATTTGGCAAAGCAAAGAGAGTGAATAAATGTTAATCATTGGAGAGTGCTTGTGTTACCTGGATTTCCATTACAAGCCAAAATATAGGGCAATTACTAGTTTCTATATACAGTCATTTGTGGGAGTCTGCTGGCAAGAAGAAAAAGAGATTTGGTTTAGTAGCTTGGTTTGACTTGAAATCCAGTCATGTCTCAGATAAGCCCCTAATTTTAAACAAATACCCATGTTTGCCTAGAGCTTTGCCATAGATATTTCATATCGATAGCTGATTTATTTTTGTCCTTGTTCAGTTTCAAAGTGTCAATAACCACAATGTGAATGAAAGGAAGTTTGGTGTGTTTCCAAGCTGCCTATGTCCATAGACAACTGGGAATTTTGTGCATTGCTATGTAAGCAAATCACTTGCAAGGTGTCTTTCCCAAACACAAATATTTACAGAGCTGGGGAGGATGAGAAAGGGAGGTGGTAACTGATCTATGGTCCTGGTAGAGGAGAGTCAAGCAGGGCAATGTGTATTCTATTGCGGACTCACACAAATGAAGTGCTAGTCGATCCTTATCTCAACTGAGCCAGGGTATCTTTAAAACAAATCTCTTGTTCTAGAATAGGTACAGAGTTCAGTACTTTCCTATGCTGGGCGAATTGTTCCACAGTGAAACTGCACATATCAAATAGCTCTGCTGCTACAGTACAAAGGACTCAAATGTTGCTTCAACTTGCTAATATATACACTACTTTACTTTTTTTTTTTTTTTTCCTTGTAATGTCTACTTCTGCTTCTTGTTTCTGAATGCTGTCTGGGATTGAATTTCTGTGTTGATGGTTGATATTTTGCTCACTGTTTCATTTTCGATGTCATTTTTCCAAGAGCCTGCAGCCCTTGCCAAATAAGAGAATATTGATTACTTTTTAATTTTGGCAAAATAGCAAATAATGATGATGAGATTAATTTAAACCTGCCTCCAATCCTAGGAAGACGTGCCCTTTTTCTAGAGGTTTTGCTTTGCTTGGTTTTATTTTGTTAATTTCCAGCTAAAAAAAACCACTGTATTTACTTCTGTCTCTCTGACCTTATAACTGACCACCCTGGTTTTGACAGAGTAGAAGTTTCAATAACACAACAGAAAATGTTCAATCCCAGAGATACTTAATGCCCATTTTAAAGACTGAGACTTAATTGAAAAAACAGTAAGATTTAGGACAGATTCTGCAACTGCTAATACAATTTCCAGAGTGAATTCCAAAAGTAAATTAACTGAAATAAAAATGTTGACTCAAGGAGTAGGATATTTCTCAATGTGAGTAAGAAGGGCTATCCCACTTTTAGTTACTTTCCACAAATGGCTGTGCTGTAATTATAGCATGTGTTAAGTTAGAGGCTTGGCTGGATAGGAATATTTATAAAAGCTGGCATTTCAATAAATTGACCTGGTTTACAAGATTCTAAAGGAACAGCAAGAAATAAGGAAAAACCACCTGACATGGCAAGCATGTTAAAACAAATCAAACAAGAAGTTCTGATTTGTGAGCCCACGAGTACTCTATATAGTCAATGGAGAAAACAAATCAAATGCTTGTAAATGCTGTTTAAGGGCTTACACACAACTTGACTTGATTAGAAAACTAAATATTTAATTATTTGTGGTTTTGATTTTATGAATGTTGCTTTCCTTTACTTGTGCTCTCAAGATGTTTGACGTCTGGTGAGAAAAATTGGGGATAGTGTTTCCATGTGTGGTGCCCATACAGCAGATTTTGATCCTCCTGCTATGCTCACATAGCCGTCTTCATGCTGGAGTCCCATCGATGTCCATGGGAGTTTCTTAATGAAGAATGCAGAAACTGAAATCTGAGATTAGAATTTGGCTTGAGAGTTCAATTCAGGTTCCTCCCTTAAGCCAGTATGATGCCATCATCATTTTGGTCCCCTGCTGCTTTTAAACAATGTAGGCTTAAAACAAACCCAGATTCCAGTGCCGTCTTGTCAGTGTGTCCACATTTGGAAGGTCCCTGTTAGCATTTTATTTCTTTCTTGTGCTCTCCCTTTTTTTTCTTTTTTCTTTTTTAAATATTTTAAATTGCACATGGGCTTGGTGGTAAGATTGTCAACAAGATTTTTAAGACCTATTTACTATTGGAAGATGAATGAGTGTGTTTGATACATTCAAAGCAATCAGCCATGCCAAGCAAATGGCAAAAAAGTTACAAGAGACTAAACCAGTTGGTGAGACAGCCTTCCTGTGCCTTGGGTTATCAGGTCCAGAGCTGTGCCACTGTGAGGAAAACATGTGCATCCTAATTGCTCTTTGTGTCTTCCAAAACCAAGCTCTCACTGAGGAGTAAAGAGATCCTTCTCCTAACACAGAGTGCACTGTGACTTTCTTTAAAACTGTCATGGCTTAAAGCTTTACAGTAACAGAGGCTTTGTTCTTGTAATGCTTGCAATGTGGGTGGCGAGGCAGAGTCAGGAGTGGTCTAAGGCTGTGGCATGGGCTCTGAGTCTAAAACTGAGAGAACTATAAAAAAGCAGAAAAAATGTGGTTGTATAATAGGAGCCTGGTGCTGTGGAAGAGAAAATTCTTCCACAGGAAGAGCAGGACAGTGACTCGAGGGTCTTGGTGGGTCTGCCCCACAGCCCATTGGAGGGGGCAGAGCAGCATGGGGAGACTGCTTAGGAAAGACCTGCATGTGGGAGAAGCTGCCAGGAGAAAATGTTTCCTCAGGCATTTTGGTTTCTTCCTGGTGTTGATAAAGATGAGAATCCTTGATCCTCTCCTTCCAAGAAGTTACTGATTTTGCTTTCACTAACTCCTGTTTTTCTGCATAAATACAATGCAACAGTCACCATGGTGAATGAGTTTTAAGTTCCATTTTGTCATGTATGTACACTTCAGTAACACTTATAGATACGAATATTACACAAAGTTAAGATCTTCCATGTTTGTGCAGGAGATATCCTTGTACAAAAGGAATTCATAAATACACACTTTGGAATCTGCTAGGGGCTGGGCACCTCATTGATTTCCCCTAAATCCACTGACTTCTGTGTTTCTCGGGAACAAAATGGCTAAATAAACCAGCGCAGTAAGTCACACACTCAGGTGAAAGGCTGTAGCTATTGCTGCATGGATCCTCAAGTCCTGAAATGAGCTCAGGGACACAAAAAGCCATTCATATTACAAATTACCCTTTGCTTTTGAACTGTAAATTATCTTTATTATTAGACTGGCCATGGTACTGCAATTATTAGGTGCCCTGTGTCTAAAGGTTTGAGCAATTAGAAGTCTGGGGTGACAGTCTCATGATACAGAGTGATAAAATATGTCCAGTCAAGACAAAGAGATGGTCTATATTCGTGTCTTCAGCATGTATCACAGGGAGCCTGGAAGCTGTGCTGCTCTTAAACATTTCAATTAGCCCTGACATGGCCACTGTGAGCCCACAGATTATCTCTGCATTGCTGTTAAGTTTTTATGAGGCTTTCCCCTCAGATTACCCATTTTCACAGCAATCTATAAATCTGAAACTGCAACATCTGATTAATTCTCCCAGAAGAGAATAGTGAAGATCCAGATTTTTTCATTAATGAAGTTTGTGCTGTTCTGAGGTCTCATATATTTCAGCCATTGTTTTCCAGTTTTTTCCCATTGTAATTTCTTTCCTTAGGTACCAAGGGAGGCAGGAGTTTCAAAATCACCCACTTCTGACGTAGCAAATTAGACTGACTTTTCCTGTAGCACCATTTTGCAAGTTGATGGCCATTCTTTGTTGTTTGCAGAGTGAACAAAGCAGTAGTGTACCATTATTATTATTTCTTCATTACAAACAATTGCTTGGCATCACTTTGCTATTGAGTATTGTGCAGTCTTTCTTTCATACACCATATTCCAAATTAAATGTCATGTGGCTTTGCATATTTTTGAGCTTTGAGATCAAATGAACCCAAAAATGTAAAATGAAACTGAGCTGAATCTGCTACATATTTCCTGCTGTCAGATGGAAAATCTGAGAAACAAATAGGCCTTCACCCTTCAGAGACAGGGAAGCTGAGGCACAGATGTCTGTTTAAAGGTATTCTTGTGACAGATAAAGAAGAAAATTTCTCTCTCAATGTCTGTCTTATCTGGTGGAGAAAGCTGGATGACATTCATGTGGTATTTTCTTCAACAAAGCAATTCTTTTACTGTAGTATTAGGTAAATTAGCTGGGTGATAAAAAGGCAGATAAGAATCCAGATGTTATGTTTAGCAATATACTTTCAAATAGCTTGTGATCCTTGGAAGTAAGGCTTCCAGGGTTCTGTGTCATAAAGGCCTCCGAAAGGGTGTTGGAAGATCAATGAGATTTGTATGTTTGCACCTTTAATTCTTATGTAAAGATCAAAAGACACACTGGCTAGATAACCATCCCATGGAAACTATTTTATCAGGATTTTTAATGCCTTTTTTTTTTTTTAACTGTGGCAGTATCATGGCAATGGTGCTTAAATTCCTGTTGAAGAAAAGGGCACTGTCCTCCAGCTATGCTGTGTTGGCCATAACCTGTGGCCACCACTTCCTGAATTACCCGACTAAACAAGCTTAGAGGGCGGTTCAGCTAGGTCTGGTTTAGCCATTTTTGACTCGCCATCCAGCATCCACTCTGTGGGTACTGTACTTCCTCGCCTGGAAATGGGGTAAGATTTGCTTTTGTCTTACCCCCTCTGTGGTAGCCTGCCAACAACATAAACTGGAGTGCTCTGGAAGCACAGAGATGGACTAGGTCAATGAAACAGGTTAAACTGTGCCCCATAGATCACTGATAAGCCTCTAGGGAGGAAGCATTGAAAATCTGAGAAAAGTGCTGTCAGGACAATGATCTATGAAATACCTTTCTGGTTCTACAAAAAAGAAGTTGCAAACCTGTGGCCAAAGGGAACAACTCATCTTTATCTTTCTGTTCACATCAAGTCTGAATCCTTATGCTTTCATGTTCTCCATATGGATTTCCACTAACATTTATCCTGAGACAATTGAGATTGTATTCTGTCAGAATATTAAACACATCTTGAAATGCAAGAGCAATGGAGATGAACACTAGTGCAACTCAAGCAAGAAGAAAGTCAGATTTACTGCATTTGTGAACAACCTGATAATATATTAAATGTAGTATTTTTTTTGTGACCACTTCATTAAGCTTTGCTTATAATTTGTAAGGAAGAAAATAGCATATTCAGTTCCAATTATATAGGCTTTATAGCAATCTGCATGTTTTCCTTGCCTTTGGTATTCTGTGAAACAGTGAATATAGGTGTTGCCTTCACATGTGTTATATGCAATAGGGGTTTGTGTTTCTTTTTGGGTTATGTATGTTTATACAGAGGATATTTTACCATATTACTCTATGCAACAGCAAAGAGCCTGAAGCAGCCTGCCATGGTTTTCACCCATGTTATGCATATTGGTAGGAATGCCTGTCATCTCGCATCTCATACCAAATCTACAACTCCTTCATTTAAATTCTGGTTCCATTTTTGTTCCTTCATATTCCTTAAGTGTTATTCTTTATAGAAATCCATAGTCCTAATGCATTAATTAATTAATTAATTGTAAATCACAGAAATAAAGTTTGTGGTTTTTTTAGTCCAACTGTCTTTTGACAGTGCTGTCTTTTGATAGTGATGAACACTATCCCTCCCACCTGCACTTTGCTTTTTCAACAGAGGTTTTAGTAGTAATAAACTCTGTATCCTCTTCTCTGTCTCAGTGCTTCCATCTCAGTTTATTCTAGAAAGGTATTTCTCATTGAGGCTCTTCTTTTTCTTCCCTGCAGTGATATGCCAGTCATCAGATTTCTGGCAATGATACCAGTGGAGTCATTGACATTTTGATGGTTCCAACTTTTTAAAACTTTTCTGCTACTCAGATACTGCCCCTCAGCAGATGCCCCTGATAGGACAGTTGATTTCCTTTCCTTTTATTCATGTGAAGGGAATGCAAGAACAGATGCATGTGCCAGCACAAGAAGCCTTTGTTTCTCATATTACTCACCTCTGCTACGAGCGCCAACATTAGGGAAAACTCAGGGGATTCCTGTGATCGCTCTTTGGCAGCAAGGATTATTCACCTGACTAATGGATGTGGGTTATATACTCAAGTAAACGAGCAACTGCATTGTTACAGCCACAGAACCACACTGTTTTACAGGGTCATTAGGTATCAGAGATGTACGTCTGGGCTAGTGAATCAATACATGGTACAGAGGGTAGAGCCACTGCATTTTTGTCAGGCCTGGGTGCCCATGTCTGTGTTCCCTGCCCAGCAGGTGAAGTTGTCTGTCTTCGAGCTAGCTGACTGCAGGATGCAAATACGGGCGTGTGAATGTTCATCTCTCATGTCAGCTACTCAACAGGTATGATGGGAATATGCTCAGTATATGGCAATTATAATATGAAGTGTGTAGCAGTATATTCTGATGCATCAACATTTTCTGCATAACTCATCTTTTCCTTATCCCTTAGCCTTCCATAACTGTGATCTGTCCTACAGAGCCCAATTCCCTTGTTGGTCTCATCCTTGCTGGCATCACCCTCTGCACATTCTAACAAGCCATTTCTCTCAAATGGCCTAATAGATTAACATAATTTTAAGTTAAATCACAGGAATTGTTTCCAGTCTATGTTTATCTTCAAGTTTTCTACTTCAGGTGTGTCGATATTCTTACATGCTTAGAAAGCTTATCCATTTTTCCCCAAATACAGCAGCTGGCCTAGCAAGATACGTTCCTCTTCTCTGCAAACTTTGCCTCCCCTTCAAACATCCGAGATTCTTTTTTCCCAAATTGAGGATCATGTCAGACTGCTCTGTAGTAGACCAGTGAGTGTTTTGTGACCATGATCATCTCAGCAGATCAGTGCTGCCTCAACTCTAGAAATGTATGCGTTGTGAATGATATCATTGTTAGAAAAGTCATCCTTTGATAAAGAGACAAAAAACCAGCTCAGCTCATGCAGGGGGTGGGAGGGGGATCTGCATCATTAAACTGATTAGAATGCTCCAGAGGGTCCTGGGTTTTGTGGAGGACTTAACGTGGCCCTTCTAAAAGGGCTAGTGAGTTCCTCTGTCCCTTCCTCATTACGGTTTAATTCAACAAATCTTTTTTCTTTTCCTCTTTATTTCTTTATCCCTCACAATCCATTGCTCCTTTCCCTTGCCAGCTGGCTCCCTCAGCTGCTCCATTGATCTCTCAGCCACTCTGGCACTCCTGATATCAGACACAGTGGGAGGCAGAGGAGCTCAGAGATCGGCAGACAGACCAATACAGGAGTGAATCCCAGAGCCCCAGCAAAAACCCCTGAATTTGTTCTTTTGCTCTCTCTCTCCCGTAGCAACCCTTTTTGAAATTGGCATTCAAGAGTCTGAAGCGTTCAGTAATAACAGGACTAACTAATGTTTCACCTACTTTCAGCAGTTATTTATGCAGGGTTAGAGTTCTGACTAAGCTATGAAAGCCACACATCGTATTGTCACGAGAGAGTCCCTGAGTCTGTTCCCAGTCTTGGACGGTTACTCTGTACACTTGTGAGTGCCCTGTCACTGCAGGGCCAGAGTCTGTGAAATGCAGTGCTATTCGTTTGAGAGATACTGAAGAATCAGTATAGGGTAGAGCAGGAAAGTGGTGCAGATTTTGAAGATGGTCATGATGAATTGTATCTCCCTTTTTTCCGTTTTGTTGGCTGATTGTTGTTTGTGCTGTGTAAAACAAATGGCATGGCAAGGGTGAATTCAGACATGTCGCAGTGATTTTACATAACTGCACACTTTCCATCCCCTAGAATGTGGAAGGAAAAGGTGGCAGAGATAAGCTGCAGCAATTTAGCAGATATAACTCTATTTGTTTCTAGTGTCATTTATGGATAGGTACTGCAGGTCCACATTCATGCTAAAGATCAGGATGTCAGTAGCTCTCGTTTTGACAGCTCTCAAAGCAGCAGCTGAATTTATTTTTAAATTTTGATTCTAATGTGCAGTGCCAGTGGAGGCGCACTGTAGTGACTGTTTACTGAAAGCAGGTCTACTAAGTATTGCCCAAAGCTTTTATAGCCAGGGATTACTTTGATTGCCCTGAAGTACCAATCTGTATTCTTTCTTCTCCCCTTCTCTCTCCCTGTCCTTCCCCACATGCCTACATCAGGTTGTTGGAGACAAACTGGATAAGCCACTTTATTCAATAAAGAAATTGGAAGTAATGAAAGATCATTTGTTATATGACATATCCTAGTTTACACTAAAACCAGATCATAATAGTGTTACTGTTCTTTTTACAGGAAGACCTGTAGATGTTTTACAAGGATTATTTGTATCATTACCATTCTATCCAGATGCAGAACTTGCTCAAGTCCACCCAGCAGATCTGTGACAGAATCAGAAATATCTGAGTCATCATCCTGTGCTCTGTGCAGTAGTGAGAAAACTGTAAGCCAAAGAACTCCAGGCTTCGGGAGTTCAAAATCTGGATGCAGACAAAATTGCATTTGGTTCCTTTTCCTTTTTCAATGTGGACTCAGTTGGGCAGATCTTAAAATGCCCATCTAGGTCATCAGCATCTCAATACAAGGATTTCACTGATTTATTTTCTGAATAAAGATATCCTCAGAATGTCAAAAAAGAGTGCCATTAAATTAAGCCACTTACTCATGAAGAGCTGTAGGAATGGGGTATGCTAAAAGGGGAGGAGAGTAGTAGTGCACAGTTATGAATGGCCTTAAAATAACCATGGATATTGCATAAGATGTATTGATAACAGCTTAAGTATATTTCCATAGGTGTTTCTTTATATTTACATATTAATTAGTGGATACCTAAGAGGATATGTTACTAGAATGTCTGTGGTCCTGTTTTGTTGACAGACTATCATATCAAAAAAAAAGTTGCCAGGCATTATAGAAAATTAATTTGCACGGGATTAGTAGAATGCAGAATTTCTTATTTTGCCAGAAGTATTGTTAGCAACCCTGCAACTGTTGTGTGCAGTGCCAGAGTAACCCTGTAACTGATGTGCAGAAACACCTCTTGTTCCCTAGTAGTTGTGGGCCCTCCCCCTCTCCACTTGCAAAGGGAGTTCTGCAGTTGCTGTATGCTGTACAGGCAAGTCCCTTTTGAAATCTCCTGAGGTACTTGCAATGTTCAGAAAGAGTAGATGAGTCAGGAACTTAAATGCCAAAGTTTAACATGAGCATCACAGTGTTTTGCGCCTTTTCTTCCATGCCTGTCTGCCATACCTTTCCTAAACACAGATCATACCCAGCTGCTTCACCATTCTTCTGCTCAGCAAACAACCCTGATTTTTGCAAACTACAGGCACATCTGCTTTCTAATGTGCACCCTCCCTGTGCAAGAGGCTGCTGCAGGAGATGTATCAGAGTGGAGGATGAGCTGCTTTGTGGCTTCTCTCATCTAGAAATTGTGCCCACCTCCTTTTAGGTCCTACTTCCTTCTGTGTCCCTGTTGATACCCTGCTCGCCCCTGTGCAGATCAGAAACAGGAGGACTCTTGGCCCTTCCAGCCAGGCTTTTCTTTCTGAGACAACAAGGGGTTTTTCTCTCAGTTCCTGGACCTTGACCTGCGAGGCGTAGAGGCTGCTCTGCAAGCATGTGCTGGCATAGCTTTGCTTTGAGATCCACCGTTCCCAGTGTTCAAATCTGTAATCTACTGACTTTTGCTAATAACAGATCTGAGTTCTTGAGTTCAGATCTAAATCTTGGGTGCAATTCTAGCATAAAAAACTTATCACAGTCCTGTAGAGCAATTTTTTTATATTAGATTTTCCTGCAACAGGATTTATAGAAAAATTTGGAATCAGATTTTTGTATTTAGAAAGAACACTCAATTTATTTGTTCTTTGGAATGAAAATGCTGCAAGCCATAAATGATAGTGGATAGTAAACAGAAGATACAGTTTTGATTTTTCTGAATTTTGAATAAGATTTCTTAACGTTTGCTCTCGCACATAGCTATGATTCAGAGCATTTTGCTGATTAGTACTGGCTTGGGCCTGTCATGAAAGTGGTACTGCTATGTTCAGCACATTCAGGAATTTATTAACGTGACACAAAATATTGGCATAAAATGTCTGATTCAGTTGCCTAACTGTAGATGTCTAGAGCCCTTGAAATAGCTTATGTTATCCAAAAAAATCTATACATGGGCAGCCTATGAGTCTATGCTGTTTTGTAGCAGCAGTTGAGGAACTGATGGGATCCCCAAGTGTATTTCAAATGGCACTAAGTATCTTTGTGGAGGCACCATAATAACGCTCAGCTTGTTTGAAGGTAGACTTTAGGTGTTGCCCAAGAAAACCCTTTATTAAGACTATTTGACAAAGCTCAGGGCAGGGAATCAGAATTTTTCTCTTAGCTATGCCATTGGCTCAGTTGCTCCTTCCACACACGAAAGGAAATAGTAATTCCTACTGTATTTTGATTTATAATCTTTGTACAGTTCTTTAAAGATATAAAATGCATCATAAATATTATATGCAACACATGAAATTATGGCAGTTGAATAACGTAACAGTGTGAAATTTTCTGATCTTCCATGCAAAGCGTGGAATTCACGTGGGTGATTCATTGCTGGGGACTCTGCTCTGCATCAGCTTTTAACCAATGGTGTTAAAGGGGCACTCTGCTGCTGGGAGCGAGCTGTCTTTGTGGAGATGTAAAATGAGAGTCCTGATCACTGTTATTAAAGAAGGGGTGGTGCTTTTAGTTAACACCAGTGTTCAGGCCATTTCCAGCTGAGACAATTTGGTTTTTCTATACACCTGTTTTCCCCATGGAAGTGTTAATTGCATAGCTGGTCAAAGGAAAGTCATCAAAAATTATGAGATGTGATTTAGACATGTTAAAAATACAATTTTGTTCTATGTGTTAGATATTTTTTCCTTTTTCTCCCTTATGAGTTGTTGCTGTACACTGTTCAAGAGTTCCAGTGTTCAGAACTAAAAGGATCCCAATTCCAATAACTTAGTGCATTTATTATGATCTTAGGATATTTTGGAAGGAAGAAGAAAAATTTTCAGCATCCAAAGAGTAAACCATAACTCCCAAATTTGCCACATCCTTATCTTTACATGGCAGGACCAGGATAATCAGTCTGAATCCTCAAACTTGGATTCATTTATTGAAAAGTCTTTTTAAAAAACCAAAAGTTACTGAAAGGTCCCCTCTTTGTGTCCCTTCCTTACGAGAATGTAAGAAAGATCATTTGCAATTTACTATCAGTGAGTTTTGAGGTTTTCCTTCTAACTGCATCTTAGATCATCCACTTCTCAAAAGAATGCATTGCGAAGTGGAACTGGGGTAATTAAATGTGTAGGGCACTACATCTTAATACGTTGGAGAGATTTTGGGAGCAGGTGATAGTAATTGTTTGGACTGTCCCATATAGTCACTGAGGTCAGTATTGTTTAGCACTACAGGCTGTGTAAATATTTGTCTCACAAGCTAATAACTTGTGAGATTATACCCTTGACTGATACAGCTATTTTCTAATGGCAGAATCCTTACCTAGGATGGCTGATGTAGCTTAACAAAAGTTATGAGCAAGCTTTTCAGGTTTATTCCAATTAATGTGTAGCACTTTAGATTCAAGAACTAATTTGTTGCTAGATAATACTGCTTTTGTTTGCCTTCCTTGGTGCACCCACCTTATTTTACTCTGTTTTTTTCATATTTTATGTGAAAAATCAGAAAGAAAATACTTATTACACAGCCCTCTTATTTCACACAGGTAAGGAAAATTATTTTCTCTTTGATTTTTTTTTTTTTCTCTCTAGCTACATAGATGTCATCAGCTACAGGCACATCATGCTGTAACCCAGAAAACAAAATTATATGTTTCCATTTGCATTATAAATTAAACAATCTGGAAGAATTACATTGGAAGCATAGGAATTAAACCACATAGCTCTCATCATAGATCTTTGGATTACAGAGGTCTTTGGATTTTATTAAGGGAAGGTTGGAACAATGACATCTGAATGATGTTTAGCTTGAATGCCTGTGCTTTTTCTATACAGACTGTAGCTTCTGGTGTCTTTTGGCTTCTGTGAGAAAGGAAACAGGTTTTTTGTGGGAGAGTCATGGAATAGATGTTTTTTAGATTATTTTCTAGGGATCTGTCACAAATACATGTCTGGAGACGCAGATGGATCCTTTGGACCTTTTTAATGCAATTTCTGTGTTTCACTGAGATACTACTTCATGTAAGCACCTGAATCTCAAAACAAAATGCAGTTGATGTAATGTTAATGTTGCATTGGGAGTTTTTCTGGAAGGTAGTTATACTTTTAAAAATTAGCATCTATTTGTAAGCAGTTTTTGCAGGCTTCTGATTTTTCTTAGATTCATCTGTTATTTGTTTGTTTTTAAAAAAAAACCCAAACAAACAAGCAAATAGGATCATACAATTTACCCTAATCTCTGGTCTCTGCAAGCTTCAAGACATCTTCAGATGGGGATTTCTATTGATGGTGGATGACAGCTTAAACTGTCCGCCTATGCTGTTGCATCTAAAGATGTGGAAAGTTCTGATCCTTTAAAATAATGCTTTGAAATTTCCTTAGAATCCTGTGTTGTAAAACTTAGAGCTATAGAGAGGAGTTTTCAAAACATAATCTAATGCAGACGCTTTTTTGAAATCTATCCAAATTTGAAACATTTGACCCCCCAAGTATCTGCAGAAGGAGATCAGTTTTTGAGGGAATTG
The DNA here is from genome assembly GCA_013398125.1 of Aegotheles bennettii. Lineage (NCBI taxonomy): Eukaryota > Metazoa > Chordata > Aves > Caprimulgiformes > Aegothelidae > Aegotheles > Aegotheles bennettii. The sequence goes on from VZRW01005737.1 coordinate 694,747, forward strand.
GATGTACACTGAGTGCACACTTAAAAAACATATTTTTTTTAACAATCTGTAAGAGAGTAAAGGTGCGAATTTTCACAGATAATAGCAATATAGATTATGTCCTGTGAGCTAAAGAAACTGAATTGTCTGAATTAGAATCCAGGAATCCTAACCTAAATTTTTCAGGAACTTTAAAATGCCAACAAAACAATGAATTGCTTCAGCATCAATTCTGAATGAGAGGAAAAATAGTTTGGAGAAGATAATCTCTGGACACCAGTAGGATGTTAAGACAGAGAAAAGTTGAGAGGCTGATCATACACACAGTAACTGTTTTGTGTAACACTCTCATTCTGAAACCAAAACAAAATAGATGACTAAGCAAAGGAGTGGTTTGTCTTTGGGGGGCTTTTTTTTTTGTTTGTTTGTTCATATTTGTCTTTATTCCCTTTTTAACTGAAATAGAGTGTATTTTTCTCTTGCTTGGCACGTGGGATACCTACAAGTGCTACAGCAAACATGACGGTGATCTTCACTCGGCTTTCAGAGTGTGGTCTGCTTTTGCAGCCTTAGTCGGAATAACACAGCTGCAAAACACAAGTGCTCTGGAGGGACAGGGATGATGGTTTGGTTTACAGTCTTTTAGTTTATTTAGCAAACTAAAATAACAGTTGCTTTGTAGTCAACTTTGCTGGACAGATAAACAATAGTGACAATTTCATATGATGTATATAGACAGAAGAGGTTAGCTGCAACCCCTGAGTGATGGAGCTTGTCATATTCCCTTCTCCAGTAATGCACAAGGTTAGAAATCAATGTCTTAATCATGAGCAGCTCTGGGCAATTCAGATATATCACACACAAACAGGCTTCTAATTACATTTAAGAAATACATATCATACATATATAAACTGACATAAATATCAGAGTGGTGTTGCTAGCTGTCAAAATGGATAAGTATAATTCCCTTAGTGGCCCTTGACAGGTTCAATACCTGCTACGGAGGTGCTATGAACAGCATTATACGGCTGATTGAGTTATGACAGCTCTAACCCAACAGGGAAGCGAGGCAGGAAGGAATAGCCTGGGCTGCAGACAAATGATGATAAAGTGATCACTTTAAAGAACAATCTCCATAATATTTCATGCTCGCTGCACGGTGTAAAGGCAGCCTTGACTGCGGGGCTAACTGCTCTATCAATTGATTTGATTCACTGCTGTAGCTACTCCCAGTCATAATATTTCAAATAAATGGTACCATGGATAGAAATAATATCTGCATCAATATTAACCCTGAAAGGACTAATGGACACAAGCTATAATTTCCTGGACACCCTAATAATGCATTTTGACTGGGCTTGGCATGGGATGATTTTTCTTTTTTTTTCATTTATTTTTTTCTTTTAAATAAAAACAGTGTATTGTTTATTTAAACTTTCCTTTTATGGCCATGAAGAAGCTCTGCAGTTCAGATCTCATTCACAGCCTCAAGTCTAATTTTAAAGTAAATTCTGCTAAATATTATTTTCAAGTGTTTATACTGAGTATCCTGTATTAAAATTACATTAAATATCTGAGAGAAAAGGCATTATAAGCATTTTTTGAATGTGTGTATTGTATATAATTTATGTGTGCATACAGAAATAGGTTTTATCACTCAGATTATTTACTAAGATATATTTAAAACAAACAGAAAGGAGCTTAAAATTAATTATAAATTAGAATGGAGTCAGCAAAGTATTTTCTGGAAACACAAGGAACCAGTAAATTCTAATGATTATACAGGATGTTAGGGGTTTTTTTCCTTTAGAAATAATAAGTACTGTATGAGACAGACTTAACATGTAAGAAGTACAAGTGAATTTATGGGTTCATAATCTTAAATCAAACCTGATTTCTATTTTCCGTGCAGTTTTTCACATACCCTGTAACATAATAGATGTTTATTCTGTTCTTTCATTCATAACACCCTGTTGACATTTAGGTCCCTTTTAAAGATCTGCTGTGCTTATTGTGAATCAAGTTGACGTGTATAAATTGCATAATTTTATTATTGTTATTCTTTTTCCACTACTCTCTGACTACTTGACTATCTTTGGATTGTGCATTTTTATGGTCAGAGCCAAGTATTCAGAAACTGTTTAAAAAGTAGCCTGAATGGGTTTAGAGAATTCTTTCTCTGATTATTGTTGGTTCTGTATAAAGATTGTCCTTATCAGACTTTCTGTTTTTTCTTATTTGTCCCTTTAAACATTTACTATAAATCAGAGTGGGAGATACTTAGGTTTGAATCTCATGAGGCTTGTTTATATTTAAAGCTTTAAACAGAGGTATTTTATGAACAGTCCTTAGTGAATGCTCCAACTGCAACACTTCACCAACCCCTGAAGTGGTCTTAAACAGGCTTCAAAGGACTTCAATTTATAGTTTTCCAGAAGATCTGGGGACTATTTGTATTTCTTAGGATGCAGAATAAAACTTGAGGGTTCCAACTGGAAGGCTGGCTTGAATCTAAAATTGAACCTGAAAATTGGGGAAGGTTGGCATTAACCTAACTCTGCTATTCCTGCAAGTCTAATATGGCACCAAAGCACAGTGTTTTCCTCCTTCTAGACCTGAGTAAACAAGCAAGTTCTGTCATGTTTGTTGCTTGCTAGCATGCTTACTTACAGATCAATATCAAATTTTACCAGAAATGAAAGCACATGGCGTTTATAATGTATTTTTGTTGTTCTGCATTTTATTTGGAGCCTATGCCAACAGTACAGGTCACCTTTATGTTAGTACTGCTTGCTCACTACTCAAAATCCTGCTGGAGTTCCTATTTTCACAAGAAAAATTGAAACCACCTCTTTGCCTTCCCTGCTTGCTTTCTCTCTCCTTCATGAAAAATTTTCTTCCTCCTCTCTCACAGTACATGATGGTTGTTTTGTTTCTCCATTTCAGTCCCTTTCCTCTATCTTCTTGAACTTCGCCCTTATTCGGTGACCTTTTTATACTTGTTATTCTGACCATATCTTTCTCACATATCTCTGTATTGGGTTAACTCTTCATCATACAAACACAATTGAACTTTGTCTATCTAAAAGAAGTTCTTGGCTTCTTCCTAGCACTTGTACTCATTGTTTTCCTTCTGTGTCTCTGCTCTAAATTTGTTGAGCTACTTTTCTGATGATGTTCTCCTCTAAATCAGTTTCAGGCTTGGTCACTGGATTCCAATGAGGCTGTCTTTATAGAATCATAGAATAGGTTGGGATTGGAAGGGACCTTTAAAGATCATCTAGTCTAACCTCCCCCTGCAGTGAGCAGGGAGGTTGCATTAACTCTTCATCTTCATGTGTGTATCCTTTGCTCTCATTTCAGTATTTTTTCTGTATGTTATCTCTGAGATACAGAGATAGTCCACAAATACAAACTCAACAACTCTCCCTAGTCAGAAACCTCACAGATTTACTTCTTCCTTCTTTGAAGTATAATACTGGCCTATCATCATGTAGTGTTTCTCCATGGATGTTTAATGTATCACAGTTAAAGTAGAGCTTTGAACTTTTGCTGACAGCTGTTTACAACAACCAAACTTCTTTTCAGCATATCTGTTGTTGACTGCAGTGTCCAGCATCCTGGTCCTGTCACTTACTTTCATCATCCCTTAGCCCAATATTTGATGTTGAGGCCATGTCCTGGTCTTGCTGATTACTTTGAAAAACCACTTCTGAAAGAGAGTCTGTCCTGTCCTGTCTGCAGCATAAACTCTTTTCCAGATTCTTATCATCCTCTGTTGCTTGTTGCATAGTAAACTTTGCTTGAAATGTAGTATTGCTTCACTTGCACATGATCAGAAATCTTTCGTAAAGCCCGTTTATCTGGTCTGTTTCTTTCCCTCCTCCCCTGTTTTTCTTACATTAGCTCCATCACACTTGTAGTAAAATACATGTTTTCATGTTCACTCTTTCCCATTATCTATCATCCTCCTCTCAATAGCAAGACATCATATGCCTCACCAGTCTTGATGAGGGATAAGTGACCAGTCTCCACCTTTCACCTGTTACTTTTTCCTGTGAACATTTTTCTTCTGTCAGTCTTCTGATGCTTGCAAGGAGCTTGCCATGAAAATTTGAAAAGGTAATTCACTGCTGTCTTTCAAAGTCCTATTAAAATTTCCCTTTGGCTATAGGTCCAAAAATTCACGATCAAGCTCCCAACTTGAAATCTTGCCGAAGTCAAGTTTACTATATACGAGTATTTTATTTCTTGTATTTCTCATCAATATGGTTTTCAGTTTTTTCCTTTTGTACTCTCCAATCTGTCTGTATCTTTTTTACACTTGGGGTGAAGACACTCTTAGTGTTTGTGCTGCACCAAACACAATAGCACAGTAGCAATAGAAGTAATTAATAATATTCAAGGTAACTTCTACACCAGAAATAGCTGTGAGACTGCCTCGTGTAATGAATGCAGCGAAACTAAACTTGAGGGGGAAAAAAATTAAAATTATTTATTTTTAAATATTAATTATTTAGGGAATCTAACTTCCACAGCAGAGCCTGAGACTTAATATTAGTTTCAGATGTGACAATACAAAACACAGCTTCTGGACTGGGCCAGCAATGTGCTTTTTAAGACTGATAAATTGTGGAGTTGCATCCATTTTCCAGCTAATGTAGATGAAGTGTAAATACATGATGATAACTAAAATGCATCCATTTACAGTATTGTAAATGGGGAGGTGGGAAGACCCTCGATATTTTAAGGGCCAAAGAGAATCATGGGAGCAGCTTTAAAGATTAATTCCTTGTGTCTAGTTTAAAACAAGATTAAATTAGCCTGTGTGAGCTGCTGTTAGCAGATGCACTATTACATTATGCATGATTCTTGACTGCTTGTAGCATGAACAAACTGCACAGTGTTCCATTAGTGATTTTCAATGCTGTGCTAAGCTTTAAGTCACATAGACAGGCCATTGTATTTGGTTTACTTTGTGGATGTGTTTTCCAGGCAATTTCACAACCTACCTGATCACTGTTATTGATTGACTGGGTTTTGAAATGGATAAAAGAATTAACCTGTGTAAGGGTAGCAGAATGGGGTATATACAGTATCCTATATACTTAAGAAAATCAATAGTACTCTAATGTGGAAAATTTAACTAGAGAAGGCAAAACCATCTTCCACCTGCATCAATCCTCACGTTCGTCTCGGTGTAAAACATTATAGTAGTACTATATGCATATGCTTATGTGCTTTTAATGTGTTTTTTCCTTTGACACTTCTCTTCCTTCTATCCTCTAACCTTGTGTATTACTGATATGAATACTGTAACACAACCTTAGGAACTCCTCCTCAATGGCAAATTTTTCTCCTCTCATGCCCACTTGTGAAGAGGGAAACACGGGCAGCTACATATATCTAGAAACTCATGTTTCATCTTCCAAGGGGCAGACACACTCCTGTTTTCTGTCACTTGCACTCTGACAATCTTGTCCTTCTGCTGGTTCTGTAATTCCTGCTTTCACATTCATCATGTCTAATCCTATGCCATTATGCCTCGGCAATCTCCATCTCCTACTTAGACCTTTTTCCCACTCTCTTCCACTTTATTAAAGTAAAAGATGCATGCATATATGTTCTTGGTGCCTTTAACTCATCACATCTACTTTTCATGCTCACCAGATAAATGGTACTGCTTTCTGTATTCGAGTTAATCTTCCCAGTATTGGCTAATAAAATATTTGTCACTGAAAACTTAACAAGCCCAAGCTTGTAAAACAAATACTTTCATGGAAAAGACCCCAATGTTATGGCTATTGAAATCTTTACCAGAAACAGTACTGAAGCTATCATCAGAGTTGTTATTTATCCTTAAAGCTCAGATAATGAGGTTTTATATTTTACTTTTGTCATATAACTAGGTTCAGGAAATAAGCTTTAGTACAGCTTCAGTTGTATTATGCTTGTTCCTCCAGCACCAAGAGAAGATTAAAACAAACCTCTGGCCTTCTGGGAATTCCTGCCTTCTTGGCCAGTTCCTTTTCCTTCTTGGCCAATGTTCCCTATTCATAACCTCCTGTAAAGGAAAAGCCACCCAGAATGGCATTTCTGCCTCTTCTTTCAAGAATCCCAGGAGACTTCAGGAAGAAAAAAAAATGAGAAGCAACAGTGCTGCTTAGGCTGTGGTTATCCCACAAGATGGGAAAGAAAAAGATAAAGGGGGCCTGCAATGCAGTTTTAGAGTGTGTGCTTTCAGTCTATGACTTTCAGGATGAAATTTTAACAGAATCAATTCATATTTTGTATGAATTTAAAATGCAGGTGTCTTTTTTTTTTCTTTTAAAAGTCAGAAATCTCAAAATTTTGTTCTGTTTTGGAATTAGTGTTACTTTGAATAATTTCCTGGAATATGCAATAAATTAATCAGTGAACTGTATTAGGAGGTTGGTTATAAGGAACAATATATGGTGAGCTGATGCAGTTACTGTCTTTTGCATAGAACAGTGCCTGAACTCACAGACTCTCCCTTTGCAAATGTTCTGAGCTGGCAGCTTGGAGCTTGCTAGCAAATTTCAACACTGATGGTCACTACTGCTGTGCCCTTATTCTCCTTAGACTTTCCCTGTAAAATGGGTGTTAGAGTGGTTGCTCACTGAGCTAATGTGTTAGCTAATGGCTTTAATATGAACTAATAAAATTACACAAAACTGGTAACATTTCTTGGAGGTAAAATTGATTGCAGAAGTTACTACATGACTTCAAAATGCTATTATTGTTGTTTAAAGAAACCAAGAATTCAAGACCTGTTTTTCACTCAAGCAAAGGGATATAGAAATTAGAGGAAAAAAAGTCAGTCACATGGCTTTATATATGAACTCTTTCTGCTCAAATCTCTGCTGAGACAGGATCAACTTGGGTGGTAAGGTCAGCAAGGTGACCGAGCTGGCTAGTGGTGTCACTGCTTTACCAATGCACACTGTCCAAGCACTGCGGAATTGTCGCCAAATCACAGCATGACGACAACAGTACTAACAGAGGAGCTGCAAATATGCAGAGGAATACTGCTGACAGAAAAACCAGGCTTACCTCAAATGCTAATATTGCTAAAAGGGAAAGCAGTATTCTAGTTCACAGACATTTGAGAGAGACCTGTGCAATTTTTGAGGAGTCAATGTACACAAATATTCCCACAGAGAGCAAATACTTTGTAAAAAACTCACCATCCACATTTAGCAGCTTCAGAGCAATGTAGTAGATACTGAATCAAAGACCACTAAAGTTCTTTATTGCTGGGGGGGGAAGTCCAAATATTGCTTGGCAAATTACTGTTTGCTAGGGGCACTATTACCAGTTGACACAATCATTGGTCAGCAAATTGGTCACATTATCGGTTAGTAAATTTGAGAGTGCAGAATTATTTATTGGTAAATTAGAGATGGCAGAATTATTGGTTGGTAAGAAAAGAATTGCAGTGATTGGTTAGCAAATTAGAGATGCTTGGGTTTGTCTGTGGATAAATCAAGGTTGGTCAGATATTGGAGGCCAAATTAAAGATGGCCATCTTATTTATGGTTGCATCAGTGAATGTTGAAATCCTGCTTTTTGTGTTGCAAGTAAACATTGGAAGAGTTTGCTTTTTTTTTTCTTCTGATTTATATTTACATTTACAGTTGAAGAATTTCTGTGGGTATTAATATGTAAGTAAACATTTACACGTATTTTTGCTCTCCTAATTGTCAATGGAACTATCTATTAGCTGAATTTGTGCAGAGTGCCAGGGGATTTCCGAAATTGTTTGTGTGAAGTGAATATTGAAGAAAGGTGTTAGATTGCCAGAGCTAAAAACTGAAGCCTTTGCAATACCAGCATTAATCTGGTGCAGTGCAGGTAATACAAGCTAGTCCTCATTGTCCCATAGTCAGCTGGCACCAGGAGGAGCTGGTGATATGAATCCCTCTCCTGAGAGGCTGCCTTGCTGCTGGTTGAGAGCTGTAGCCCTGCTTTATTTGTCTGTGAACTGAGATCAGCAAGGATTTGGGGCAGTAGTGCCTTCAAAGCAGTGGTTTCTGTGAGATACGGGGATTTCTGTGAGCAGTGGCCTCATGCACTTAGTCTCTTGCACAAAAGCTAAACCACCATGACAGTGTCAACAGCCTAGCACTGTTACCATGTAGTGGTAGTTTTTTGCTGGAGAATTGCAGCTGAAATCACCATATTCTTGCTAGACAGCTATGAAAGCAGCGTTTTTTGTCTCATTGATATCAAATGACACAAGCTTCCTACTGAAATAGAGTACTGCAGTGGAAACTGTGTTTTCTGGCATTAGCACGTTCTCAGTTGTCTCCAGTTTTTCTGCTTTCTTTCCCTTTATCTACAGTCATGCTTTTGTATACTGTATTAGAGCAATTCTGAAGAAAAAGCGTGTTTCAGTACCATTCTAGAACACTAAAAAAAATTCTTTTCACTTGACAAACTTTGCAAACAATGCACAGAACACAATGGTTAAACAATAAAATAATTTTAGATTTAACAATGCTGAAAACAATAATAGAATATTTGTTACGAAAAGTCTATGGCTGTTTATATAGCTGTTGAATTCTACAGTGGAGACTGATGCTAATTAATCAGATTTACTTTTCCAAAGGGACACTTCATAATGCTTTTGACAATACAGATGGAGTCAGGGAGGATGTATTTTAAAACTTTAGGAAAGTAAGTCTTAAATTTTGAAACATTAAAATTTGCTTTTTGTATGAACTCCTGTAACAACAGTGCCCCTACCTTTCTTGTCTACTAATTCTGCCAAAAATGATGTGTTTATTTGGAAACAGTAAAGTATGTTTGACGTTTTTAAGACACAGCTAGGGGGGAATTTTGCAAAAGTGAAGGGGTGAAAAGGAATTTTTATCCTGCTAACATAGTAACACAATCACAAGATATCTGAGTTTTATAAATCTCCTGGATTGAGATAACATATGCTGTTCATTTTTTTGGTATTTTCATTGAATCAGAAAGTTAGGACTTGGAATACACCAGAGCATTTCAGTAACACAATGATTGTTCAGTGTTGAGTCCAGCTTAAACTGCTCATCTGGAAAGTTTTAGCTGAAACCATCATAATTAATTAGAGATGGTTTAACTAGTTCAGAAAAACATAATTATAGGGCTCCCCCTTGCCCTGGGTAGACGCCTGTATGATCTGCTCTCCAAAAATGAAATAATCCTATTGGTGCCAACCACATTCTGCTCTCAACTCTTAAGATCAAGTAGGCTCACACTGCAAGGCATCTCAGCTTGGATTGCTTCATACATCAGGGTTTTTACAGGGGTGGTTTGTTTCATCCCATTACAAACCTTTGGATCCATATTCAGACTTACTCAAGATCTAGGGTATTGAACTGGGACAAGTTGTCTTCAGTTGCTATTCAAAGGCAGTATGAGATAAGAAATGCAAATGAGCAAAAACCAACAGCAATAGTAAAATGAGGAAATGAAGATGATATGGAAATAAAATAGGACTTGCGGATGGCATTTTTTTCCTCCCAGCAGAACCAAAGAACTTGTAGAACAAAACAGCTTAATGCAAGAAGGTAGAGGCAGCCATTAACCTTTCATTAATAAAGACCTGACTTTGAGTCTACCCCTGTTTCAAATACAGATGAGCACAGGATTTTACAAGAAATCATTAGTTATAATTTCAGCTGGTAAAATAGAATTTAGAGGTAGGTTGATTCCTAAAGCCATTTATCTGATGAGTTGTTTCCAAGCTCACTGCAGAAACTGGAATAAATCATTCTACATAGGCTCAATGGCTCTACTTCTCTTTCCAACTTTTTTTAACAGACAAAATCATACTTCTTAACTAAAAATTCATTGTTATTGTCACATTAATATCAGCGATAGTATATGTCTGCCACTCTTAATGCAATTAGTAAAAAGCTTAATAGTGACAGTCTACAAAATGTTAAGCTTAAAAAGAAAATCGTGGCAATTTGTATGCAGGAAATTTTTGTTCCGACTCTTAACGTTCTGAATTTCCATTTTGCTGCTACTCACTGAGCACAGCATAAACTGAGAACTCTGGTTTTAAGCAGGAGTATTTCTAACCAGATCTGCACCTCTGTGGTTGGATTAGATACATCATGTGATATTGCTGTGTCCTTTGATTAAAGAAATTATATAACTACATCTACCTGAAGGTTCTCTGTGCTAAATATTGAACCTTTTACAGTCCTCAATTTGTACAAAAAAACCCCAAACTTGACTGATTTACATAGTGTTTCTAATAAGACATCAGAAATACAACACTTTATTAGTATCACCAAACAACATTGTACAAAATTATTTCTTTGCAAGCATTCGACATCTGTAATTACAAATCCTTAGCAATTCAAGGATTACATTTCACGTATTTTTGGAAAACATTTGAGAATTTTCAAAATTATTGTAAGAAATTAAAAAGTGGGGTTCACAGAGTACTGTATTATTCTGAATTTGGTCAAATATTTGACTGTTTTATGTGTCTATTTAGACCTTTAGATGCAAGTTCCCAGTTGCAAGTCCTCCAGTAGTCATTAAAAATCTGAGGCAACAAATCAAAGCCTACACTATATTATCATTGCAACAACACCCAAATAGGTGGTTTCAAATCTAAGTGTCTAAGATGCTTAAGAAATTTTAACTTCCTCATTTGAATGGAATAACATGAAGTGCTCTTGTCTGACATACATACTGTGATCATAAAATAATGTATAAAAATAAAAATGAATGTAAATAGATGCGGATTATCCTTTTTGCCAACTGCAGATATTTGAAAAGCTCAAGGCTATTCGAATTGTGCTGTGAATAGACTATTCTCCAGCATAGGAAGAACAAGTTCTTCCCAGGATTCAAATACAATATTTTTCATCTTCACTGTGAAGAGCTTTTTCCTCTTCTTTTCTTTATAGGAATAAAAGGCCTTTCTGTTCTTTCCGTTGAGCGACCTCTGCCTTTTAGGGGAAAAAGGAGTTTCTGCTTCACTCACCCATCACCACCACCCAGCAATTCTGCAGTTTCTGTGCCTGATCTAGGTGAACAATTGGTACAGGGGATGGGAAGAAAGAAAGAAAAGAGAAGTATGCGAGCATGCATACATGCTTTTTCCACAAAAAAAAGGCAGGAAGATTGGTGACCATAAGAAAAAGAACTTAAAATATCTCTCATGTAGAAGTGGGGACATTTTGTAATATAGCAATGTGATCAGGAATGAATTTGCAAGCTTGCTTTTAAATGGTGTAGGCAGCTTTTCAGTTACATGCCAAATGTAACCTACTTTATGCATTCGGATATACAATGTCCAGTCTGCAGTGTCCTTCACAGCCCATTTGGGTGATTTGGTCACACTGCAGTTTGTTAGAATGTCACTGAATGGTCTCAGCAACTCCGGGCACAGACTTTTTGTTTGGGGTTTTTTTGGTTTATTTTCAAACAGCATTCATTGGATGTGTTCTCCAGGCTTTTCTGGACAGACTTCGATGGATTTTAATGTTTAAATTGGAGACTTTGAGGACCTACAATGTAGAAACTGTATAGCTGAAGGGCTAGTGGAGAAGAGTTCTTAAGCACAAGGTCATCCTGGGCAAAATCTAGCCCAGCTGGTTGTGATTCATTGGCAGTGGAAGACTTTCATGGCATGTGTGAAATAAAGGGCAAGCGTCCACACTGCCAAGACCATCAGCATGGTACGCTTGTGTTGGCCATCGTAATAGATGTGGATAAACAGACTTGAGAGGGACCAAGGTGTGACAATACTTATATAAATAAGTATTTGTTCACATCTAACAAATTCCTTAATGCTTGTGGATGCATCTCTTCTGTCATTTACTCTATGCATTTCACTCATTGTCAGTATGACTCGGGTATCCTTTGCAAGTATCATATATATTTTGTTTTGGTTATGTTCAAATACATCTGTCTACAGTAAGTTTTTAAAAAGTTTTAGATGTATATGCACCATTTAAAAATATGCATTTTTTATTTATTTATTCTTTTAAAAAAATTGGCTATTGAATGACCTTAGGCAGCAATGTACAGATGTTCCTATAATCTGTGTGGTTTTGTTAAATTGAATGAAATTACTTTCATTTTGTAAAGAAGTAAATTAAAGGGAAAGCCTCTGTAGGCTACTGTTTTTATGATGTCCTAACCTTAACTAGAAAGAAAGCTGAGCCAACTAGTTGTTCTTGCTTTTATTAAAGTTCCTGTTGGCAGCGCACTGATGGGATACATTAATCTTAGTATTAATACTGAGGAAAAGGGGCTTAGAAGCCGAGGATGAATAAATCATTCCAGAACCCATTTTGGATCTGTTGGCACCTTCCCTGTTACCTTGTTGCTGCGTAAAAAGACTTCTCTAAGTGTTAAGGGGTTGGATAACACAATTGGCTTATTGCAAAATTGCCCACAGGAATTTGTGAGTGTTCTGATTGGGGGTAGGCAGCAATGGGACAGGATGGTTTAAGCACCTGTAGTTGTTCAGAAAATTAACATCTTGAACATGCAGGGCAAGCCTGTGAGTTGGCACTCGTAAAAGTGAAGAGAGACATTTTGTTCTGTCCCACAATACCCTGTGTAGTCTTTGTCACTGAGACCAGCTGGTGGTGCTTCCAGTCTAGCTTTGAGGTATTTGTTGGCACTGTAGAGGAAGAAGAGTAGTTGAAATGTTTCCTATTTATGTTACATAGGTCCCTCTCCAGTCACTTCCTTAAAATCTTTGGAGGCCATGGGATGAGCCACATATTTTTCAGTTCAGAAGTGGGGTTATCCATTTATCTTTCCCTTGAAGATTATTTCTCAATATGCTGAAAGATAAAATCATCAGACTCCAAGAGTAACTTCTTGCTTCGGTTCCTTCATATCTTGCTGTGTTCTGGGCAGCTTTTGGTGGGGTTTTTTTTCAGTCTATTTGTGTCTACAACATGTTGATCTATTTGTGGTTGGCTCAGAAGCCCCTCACTATTCTGTTTCACCAAACTGCTGTGCTTTCAAGAGTCTCCTTCATAACACAGCCTTAGAAATAGTTTTTGGCTACCAGCCTCCTTGGCCCTTTCCAGATTCAGTTCAGATGCAGTTCTGTGCATGTTCAATGTAGGATGCAGCCAAAATGTGTCTCTGCGTGGTTACTGTGGTGGCCAAGGTGAAGGAGCAGAAGACAAGGAATGAGCCGTGCTGAGCAGTGCTATGGAACAGGAGGGTTCACAACCTTTTCACCACCCATCTCCTGCCCCCAGTAAATCACTGACTGTTGTGATTTCTTTCACTGGCCCCAGGTGGGCTTGCCTGTCCTCTAGAGTATTCTCTGCACTTAAAAATTAATGGGGTGGGATTGCTCTCTGGGTGGGTTTTTCCTGATTCCCACAGCTTTAATTGCTGTTACATGAAACAGTGGCTGCAGACATCAGAGGAAGATTGTCATACAGTAGTAGCTGAACATTTTCAATGGCAGTCAGTGAACAATTATATGCTACAATTTACACTATCTTCTCTATTCTGTTCTTTGACTGAAGAAGCACCTATTATTAGCCAGGCAATAATCAAATACTTAAAATAGGCATATCAAAGAAGATTTGGAGAATAATGCATGCTACCATGTAATAAGCATTTCACTCCCTCATGAGATGCACTGAAGTGTAGAAATTCAAGCTATATCACTGTATTTTTAACTGACAAAATTGCTGTTGAGACAGCTATATTTTCTCAATGTATTTTATTCATAAAACAATCTCATTTTATAAACACAGATCATCTTTAATGTAATGGATGTAATGTGCAACAATTATTTTGGATAACTTTTTGTTGTTAGATGGCAGAAATCAAAGTTAAAAGAATATTGGAACAGAAGGAAAATGAAAAACAATGTGAAATGTCTCAATACATATTATTTTCAATGAAATAACAGAGTATAACTTTACCAATTCTAACATAAGTGGGATCATTTGGAAGCTATCAACCTGTACATGTGCTGTGAGAGATAGAAACATACTTTTGTGAGTCAGCTGGTTGACAGTGGTCTTAGGAAACACTTTTTCATATGCATGATCCTTGTGATCCTTCTAAATCTGTTGATTAGCAACATTTTACAATCTAAAAACTCAAGCAGTGAGTGGTATTTGGTAATGCAACACCAACAATGGAAGGGAGAGGACAAGAGTCACTGGGTTGTGTTTGTTCACTTCAGTGTGAATTTCCCAAGAAAGTAATAATAATTCAGCTCATTTCTTAAGCAGGGGAACAAATCCCTGAGTTTCTATCTTGATACAGCATCTTACTTCCTTTCGACTTTCTTTCTACTCTCACTGCCTCTGACCCAGAGCTGCACTTCGGTACAGTGGCTTGTGCAGTGACCTAATGCTTGGCTCAATTTGTACAGGATAGATTATGAATAACACAGTATATCTAGGTCTGTTCAAAAGCTTCCAAATTGAGTATATATTAAAAGCACTGTTTTTAGAACAACAGTTGAAAACAACAACAAAAACTCCCCACCTATTAGCCTACACTTAGAGCATACCTTCACCAGAAGCTGAATTTAAACTTCACTTACTAATATTTCTATAGTCCTCTTATATATTTGGGCTTCTAACTTGAGTATTTCAATAAATAAACTACAGAAATACATAATGTTATGTATATTAAAAGAATATAAGGATATAAAAAGAAAGCTTATTGTGTGTTCACTGTTTGGTCTTTGGAGATCATGAAAACTGGTTGTGGGCAGTGAGTAATGTTTGACATTGTGTACTACAGCAAATGCTAATCACCTGCCTTTTTTTTTTTCTTGAGGTGTAAGCTGTGATTCTCCATTTCAGAAAACCCTACAAGGCTGTTCTACTGCAGAGAAGTAAAGACTGCAAGTTAGGACTTTGAAAGCACCACAGAAACAGCCCCACTTCATGAAGCCTGGATCTGTACTGCTAGCCCGAGGAAGGTCTGGAGCTTCTGAATTTGAAGAAACAGTAAAAAAGCAGAAGTCTATAGCAGGAGAAAAGCTGTTCTGTATAACATGGTAGCCCTGTCAAGAAACAAGACAAATCCTGCCTGATGTAAAGCTGTGGAAAATCTTAAACTCACAAGAAATGTAAGTTCAAACCATATAAGAGAAGGTAGCTCAAAACTTCTGATGTTAATAAAAAGACTCTGTAATTTCTAAGTGATTTGCAGGTAAATGATGTTATAATAAAAAAATACCTTTCTGAATTCCTCACTTTTCTTCTGCACTTTCATGATGGGGTCCTCCCAAAGTGCTGGGGAATGTACATGCATGCAGTGGGCTCAGCACACTGTGTGTCATGTCAGATAAGGTATGAGCCTGGGTCTCTGTGAAAGGGCCAAAGCTTAATTTAGGCATCTTTTATCTTAAAAGTATGTGATATCTGGTGCTTGGTTCCACTTGCTACCAGTTGGAAAAGCAGAAGATTGGATGATGATGATGATGATGATGATGATGATGATGATTATTATTATTATTTAATTATTATTAATTTGAATGGTGGGCCTGAGTCTTAATTTTACCCCGATTTTATAGAGCCATTGACTTTAATGGAATTGTTCCAAATTTTTCACTGGCATAACTGAGTAGAGGAAGGCCCAATAACTGTCATGTAAAAGAAAATCATTCTGTCTTGTAAACCATGATGCAGGTTATATGGTAGTTAAGTGTGTGCCAAATAAATTCATCTTTCAGATGATGTGTTAGATGGCAACCTTGGATACTTGCAGTCAATTAAAATTTCCTGGTACATTTTCATAGGACAAGGGACATATGTGGAGAGCAATGTGTTCCTTGCATGCCCCATGAGAAAGCCTACCAAAACTGTGATTATGAGAGATTAGGTGAGGAGAGGGTTTGAAGGAAACCAGGACAGTCAACCCCAGTAGCTACAGAGGGACTCAAGTAAGTATGATACTGTTCCTGTTAATAGGTTATGTTTTATCATCTATGGTCTGTACAACTTCACTCTTTCTACCTTTCAAAATGGTGTGTGCAGGCAGGAGCAGTGGCATTTTTGTCTTAGAGCAGCTGATTAGTTTTATGGGAATAAGTTGGGAACACTAGGCAAAATGCGTAAGCAAACTCCAGGTTCATCCACAGAGTCTTCTTTGCACTCTAATAAACAAAAAAAGAAAAAAGAAACTGATTTTGCTGGTAGTAAAGTCTGGCGGTAGTTCTAAAACACTGTGAACATGTTTGTATGAATTAAAAAACACCAAAGAAGTGCATGTGAAGCAATACCTGCACTTATAAATCAAATATATCAGGATACAAGAGTCCTGTGACCAAGCCAGAAAAATGAATGCAAACAGAAATCGTGGTTTTGGCTTACCAGCTACAGGTCTCCTAACCTGAGATATTTTATTTTTTGGATTTCAGTTCCACAATACTATATACTTGGCTTCTCCAGTTCAAGTCCATAACAAATTACTTGCATGCTGTGCTGAGATTTTTAAAAAAAATACAAATTTAGAAACAGCTGCTGTTGGCTGTGTAGTCTGGCTTCAACTGATACCCAAACTCAGCCAACAAACACAGTCCTCCTCCACTTGTAGAGCTTCTGGTTTGTCTTGGCCCATACAGCCCCTTGTCCTCTGGCAAGATTTCACTGGGAGCCTCATGCAAGTAATGTTTGATCTTTACCAGCTCATCTCAAGGAAGAGGATACATGTTTTAGCTTCTCACCCTTCTGTGCAATGAGGAAAGGAGGGAGGGAGAAATCTTACAAGAGGAATCAACTGTGTACAGGTCTAGTCTCAAAACCCCCAAAGACGTCCTGGACAGCTGTGACTCTAGGCTTTCCAGATGTTCTTCAGTGAGGTATTTGCCAGGATAACCACTGATTGAAAAAATAAGGGGCTATGACACTTACTTTTTGATGACTATCACCCTTGCTGATCAAACTATGCTTATGTGTGATCAAATATTCTTTCACCCTTTTGGAAATCTGAATCAAATTCTCTAATTTCTGACTCCAGAGTGGCCCTCAGACCAATGAATAGAGGAAATGAATGGAAACAGAGGAAAGTTAAAAGGCCAAAAATACAGGAAGGATTCATGCAGTAACACAAGCATCTCTGACATCAAGATTAACAATGAGATTTGCCTTCCTACCTCTCAGATATGCACACTCCCCAGTCACCTGATCAATTTCTACCCAATTTCTGCCTGGAGTCATAACTGTGTGAAGTAGAACCCAGCAGTTTTGCATGTTTGGCTGATGGCTCCTCTCTTTGCCTTCTTGATTTTCATCCTGCATCCTTTCCCAACACATTTAAATTGGCTGCATGACTTCAGGTTACAGTTTTCTCCCTGTATTCTACTGGTCCATAAGTACCTACTTCCCTTTGCTCTTCACAGCATCCTCATTTTCTCTTTATTCTGACTTTTGGTGCGTGCTCATGCAAGGGTTCTGAATATGCCAGATTAATTACCCTGTCCCTAAGTCAGAGGAATCTGCATATCTATTCAACCTCTTTTTTTCTGTTTTTTTTTCTGTTATCAAGATGGCAGAGCTATTAAAAAGCAATAGGCAAGAAGCAACATGAAAAATGGTCTGAATGTCTTCAATAATAAAAATAGGATGTTATTATGGATTGTATTTTCTAAAACATGAGATAATCACACAATACAGGAACATTTGAAAACCTACTATTAATTATTAATAGAGATTAATAAATACACAGTGAGTTCTAATTGCCAGCTCTATTCTGATCTCGTCTTCAGGTTTTGGAGGGTCTGACTCAGAAACAAACTCATCCTGTTAGTAATTCATGCTATTTTTAATGACACAAACTGAACTGCTTCAAAAAGTTGTTTCAAAAGTCACTTTGATTTCAGATATCTCTGGCTAGATGTGTATCCCAGATTTCTGAGCTGTGTGAGAAATACCTATGTTCTCACTTACCCAATGTTTTGAAAAGACAACCTGAAACTTGAGATGTTTAGATATTACAACAGTGGCAACTAAAGGAGTGTCTCAAGCCAGCTATTCAGAAGTATTCTCTTAGTTCAGGATCTGGGCTTAAAATGAAAAATTTTCAATTGTTTGAAAGAAAAAAAAAAAGCAAGCCATTTGCTTTTTGTTCATCTACCATGGGAAAATGGCAACAAAATAAATAAATAAATTGGTATCCAGCATACATTTTCAGATAAAATTGATTTCTGTTCTGATATCTTGGGAAAAGGTGAGATGTTTCTATAAAAGTACTTTGGTCACTGAAGTTATCCTTTCATTAACTAATTTGGATTAATTTAGACTGATGGTGTCTTTATTAATTTTTCAGGTTGGAGAAAGATACTTACTTCTGTGAATATACTCCTACCATATGTGTGGGATGGGACCTTATCATGGGACAAATGGCAGTCAAACAAAACCGTTGTGAAACATCTGAACTGTCCTTGAACAGCCTGTTTACGTGCCACTGCTTTCTCTGCTTTAAGTGAGTATGATGTCAGGAATTGTGGGACAGAAAAATGCAGGAGAGAAGCATATGATTTTGGGCTGGGGCAATCGAGTCCATGGAGAGAAAGACATCTAGCAGTGATTTGTTCCTTTTCTAAACAACTTATTTGCTCTTCTTGTATCATTGCTTATTCATCTGGATTATTAACAGGCTTGTATAAACTATTAAATCCTTGCTACTGATCTTCAAAAACAGCTCTAGGCATCTTTGATTTGTATGACTAGCATTTAGTCCCTAAGGTCTTAACGACCTTGGCAGTGTTAGAAATCATATTTTCACATTCATGAATTGCCCTTGACTAATTTCTCCAGTACAGTTTGAACATAAATAACCTTCCTTTGGCAGCTGCATTTTTTACTTTTCACTAGTTTGTTTTTGAGAAACTTAGTGTGATTGTATGTATAGTAACATGGAATACTGCACAGCAAATCTTGCCAAAGTTTGCTTAAGAGTATATGGGGTTTTTTTTCTTGAATAGGTTAATGCTAGATGGAAGGATTTCTTTCTTTTTTTCTTTCTTTTTTTTTTTTTTTCTCCTATTGTGATTCCTTTTCTCAAATCTCCCTTTCAGAATCATACAGTTCATGGTGACTTTTGGTATTATTCTCATCCATAGTAGTTACGCATTTCTAAAAACAGATAAATTAATTTTCTCATTGTGACATGACAAATGTAGTCCATAAATAGTCCTCCCTATTTAGCAAACATCAAAAAAATGAAGGTTCAGAATGTTTTGTGCTTTGCAAAATTTGACTTCCAGTAAAAAGCAAGTCAGGGCCACAGAAAATAGTACCAGACACATCAGACAACAGCTCGGAAAAGAACATAACAGAACTTCACTCTCAGTACCCAAGCATCAAGAAAATACCTTGTTCTGTGTCATCTAGTGGCTTCCAGACTGGAAACACAGAATATGAGCACTACACAGTGTCCAGGGACAAGAGACAGAGCAGTTCCCACGTTTGTTGTGAATGTAGGATGTGACCTGCCAAGCTATGCAGCTTGGCATCAACATTGAAGACGATAAGGACTGGAAAGCAAAATTTCTCAGTCCAAACTCAAGCTCTACAGCTGAGCCACTGTAGCCTGGTGTGTTAAGAGCAAGCGCTACACCAGAGAATGCATTAACTGCCACAGTGCTGAATATTGTTAGAAAACTGGTGTGGTTTTGGTACTTTCTGAGACGTGTTAACAATTCTAGTAGAAAGCAGATAATTGTTTTTAACCTTCTACTATGTTTTTCACTGTTGCTGCTGTATTCGAAGTACTCAAAGGTTATGTGCTCCTTAAGGGCCTTAGCTTTAGCTACCATATTATAAACTATCTAGTGTTTGTTATTTAAGTTGAAGACTGCTGAAAACTCTTGAGAGCTTCTTGTATTAGTTGTCTGAAGCACTGTCAGTATGGCATATGTTTTGTTCTTTATAAACAGGCATAGGGTAATAGAAAGTTGGCAGTGGATAATCTATTAATTATGTGGCATGCTCCCCACTTCACAGGCTCACTGGCAGTTTCAGAGAAACAAGAGAGCAAATATAAAACTGATCTTCCATCCACACAACGACACCTTAGAAGGTCTGAAAGAAAGTTCCAGTCACATCCACATGTGTTCAGGTAAGGATCTTATGTAACTTTTCATCTTATGTAACTTTTCACCTGACAGAATCAATGTTTTAGCTTGAGTAAGCAGCTTTGTTCACCGTGCTTTATTGAGCAAAATATTTTTAAAACTTCAAGTTTTAAGGATCAGGTCAGGGTGACAGCAGAGATGACTGCATCTCTATCTGAAATGAACTGCAATCATTGCAGGGAAGTGAAGCCTGAGGGAGGAGGAGCACCAAACATTTTCAGAGACATAAAGAATTAGATCAATTTAAATAGGTTGCCTTATCAGTGTTTTGATTCAAGCTGATGTTCTGTACTCTTTTCCTCCATTCTGTTGTTATGCCAGACTAATAATATATTACACTATTGTCAAGGCAGACAAGGTGGCTTTTTCTTGGGTTTTTTTGTTATTTACATTTGCAGGAAAAGATTATTACACAGACTTCCTTATATGCTCAGTGTTAGGGCATTACCTGTGTCTGTTCCAAAAAATTTCAACAAAAATTACTTAGTGAGGTTCAGCTACTGTATATATCAATCTCTATAGATTTGTCCTCATCACCTGAAGACAAGAAAATGTAAAAATTTGAAAAGATTTGCAAAATGAAACTATATAAAATATTCACCGTATCCTCTCACCTCTGTGTTACCACAATGATCCCCTGCTGTTCATCTGTTCTTTATTACTTAGCATGTTCCAAAGGAGGACTGACCTAGACTCATATTTGGTCATAATGCAGTAAGCAAAGATCATTCCTCATTGCAGTGCAACCTTAGGATAAACAGTTGAAACTGACGTTTATTTAAAATATTTACTTATGTGGCACTTTACCTAGATCCTGCCAGACAGTTACAAATACATACTGTAGTTATATATTACTGATCTGAGAATTGCTATGGGCTCATTAAGTCTTACTCATGGGAGTAATACCCTGATTACAGAATAATTTATTTGGAATTATTTGGGCTAATCCAGGAATTATGTGCTGCCACACATAAACCAGAATCTGGATTTAAAGGAATGAATTACCATGACTGAGGAACACAGTTTCATCAGATTAATTTTGTTAGTTTCATTTCTCCACCTTGGAAGTTATGCTAATATGAATTAGAGGCCAACTTTTGGAAGTGACCTGGGAGTATTCAGAAAGAGTAATTTATGCTCAGTGATCCTGGCTTTGCTATAATCAACAAAGAAAAGGAGCAAATAAGAGAGTTGGGGAAGCAGTTCAGAATGGAGACCTGAATTAGAAGATCTGAAACACTGTCTGGAGGAGGTACTAACTACACAAAGTTAAACTTAACCTTTGTCTCATATTCAGAGGTACAGCAGAAGTTCAGATCCTCTCACATAGAACCAGCACTGACAGTACTCAGCACTTTGCAGAACTCAGTATAGCCTTAGCTGGGCTTCCACAGATAAAACCATCTGAGAATTTCTGGTGACTAGAAGTACAAGTTTCTGCCTCATACTGGCAAGGAAGCATATGCAGAATCTTTGCAAACACATATAGTTATGATAGTAGAGACAGAGTTCAAGGTATATGCTGTCTTGGATTATATAGAACACTTCTGGTATGATGAGGTCTGTAGTTATATACTCAGAATGATGCTATTGCTCATTACTATGCTCTCCATCTGAGCATTCTTAACATGTCCTCCTAACCCACAGAAGCACACAGAAAGATTGTCAAACTATTTTACAGATGGGAAATTGTCATTTGCCTAGAGCTACATAGGAAGGCATAAGATTCAAGAGGCTTCCTATTTTCTGTTCCATCCTTTAAATCACAGGACAGTCTTTCCTCCCTAATTTTTTTTAATTGTCCAAACTGATCAATAAAAACAATGTACTTGATTTTTCAGTGGAGTAGGTTTCATAGATATACAATAAAGGGCAGGTTAGCAATGTTTCTACAGCTCTACCTAATTACTCAGGCTCTATTCTACTTACAATAATTGAATAATGAAACCTTAAAATACTTTGCATGTGCTGTCTATAAATTCATACCTAACAAAGCTTGAATGCAATGTTTCCAAGCAGCCTAAAGAAGAGCAATTCACACATGCCTGTGCAAACACCATTCTGTTGTAGTGTTTATCACAGTAAAATAGTGGGTTTTTTCATTGAGCTGTGTGTTCTGAGCAAGATGCACAAGTGCATAAGGCAGGAGAGCCCAGGGCTGTATTCAATTGCAAACTTCACACAACCTGACTGGGTCAATGAATTTTTCCAGACAATTTAGACAATTTTCTCTCTGCAGAAAAAATCCTTGGATTTCTCCTTAGTGTTTATCAAGGTAAGCTTCAAAAGGTATTTCAGAAGTCTCTCTTTTTCTTTTTTTTTTTTTTTTCTCTCACGTAAGTTGTACCCACCTGCTTCGGGTACAAAATAATGAGATACTGATACTAATTTAGGACTGATTTACTCGTCTACAGATCTATTTTAACATGTTAGATCAGCATGGTCACTACCATTGTATCTTGTATTAAGGCAAAATAGGTTTAGCTGTCCAGAAATGTATCTGGACTGTCAGGGGATCACGTTACCTCTGCGATACTTAAGTCCACACAGAGAGTGGGAATGCAGGATATCCAGAAGAATGGTTGCCACCACTATCTGCAAACAGCATAGCAAATGTTTTTCTAGTTGATGGAGACAAGGTGCTGCAATTAAACCTAGCAGCATGACATGGCACTGTTGGAATAGATATCACTTCTTAAACTCTTTCTTCTTGAAGTGCACCATCACAGTTCTAGATTAATCCCCCTTTATGCTGCATAAGTGTAGTTTGAATTGAAGTTCTTATATTACACTTTTCCATGTTTCTCTGTTTCAGTACTATTTTTTTGAAGTGCGTAAATCTGGCCAGAATTTTTGTTGAGGGACTTGGCATTTTGGTACGGAACTATTAAATGTAATGAGGTTTGAAGCACAGCATGGAAGGCAAACCTATTTGCAGGCATGATTTGTACAGTGCATCAATTATTTGTGCATCTGAAGTGAAACAGTACTATGTGTAGAGGTTTTGTGGGGCATGAAGCTATATTATACTATATTTTCCCTTCTTATTGAAATAGTAATTTTTTAGTTCTGACATTTAGGTTGCAAAGTTCTGAGTCTGAGCACAAGTAAGGCTTTGTTATGATGTTACTGGATTTAGTTAGCAACATCACAGTGCAACTGAAAAAGACCACAAGTAGTTCAACATCGGGCTTTGTTTGTGGTAGTGGAGAAATCTTCTTAATCTTAGAGTTACTGGCTTTATGGTTTATATGACAAGAAAGGAAGTTGTTAAATTCTTCATGGTATCCATGAAAACTGGTAGTGGGTTACTAGAGACTAAAATTTTTCTGTTCTGAATTTTGGCAGTATTATTTTGTATAGAAAATTATAGCAATTACAGCATTGTAGAGGTTTGTGAAAATACTAAATAGAATATTTTTATTTTGTGTTTTCAAGTACAGTCAGAAAACAAGTATTTAAAGGTTAACTTCGTGAAGATGTTTTGTGGTCAAGTTGTGGTGTATTTCATGACCAGCAGTGAATTTGTTTCCATGGTATTAGATACAGGGATATGTCTCAAACCTCAGGATAAAATTGTCTTTAACTTGAAATGTAATACCGGTCAAAAATGTAATATGTATTTCATAGGAAATACCCAGTTCAAAAAAAATACCCAGGTTCTGATTTTGCAGGTGATTTAGCATTCTCTCTATTTAAATCATGTATCATTTCATTTGGAACCCTAATAATCAGTGCTGCTGCTCAGTAGCAGACTTGGCATTATCTCTTGCAGGTTTGCCCTATCCTTCCACGACTTTCAGTGGCATTCATTTCTGTAAAAATGTCTTGCTAAGTTATGCCAAGGTAAATACTATCAGAACTGTATCCATGCTAGGAAATTGCACCAGTGTAACTATAAACTGAGATAGTTAAATCAGCACTTAAGTGCTTTGCTGGATTTTAGTCAAAACACCTTAAAAGTAATGTTAAATTTTGGGTTTGTGCCAGCTGTAGGCCAAACTCAGCCACCTGTGTTCATACTGCATGCTTAGCCATGAGTAAGCCACAAGTATGTTCAAAACTTAAGACAAAGGAAAGTCCCACTGAAATAATTTAGAACTTAAGGATATGCATCTGCTTAACCTCTTTCCTGACTCAGGAGGGACTTCAGCCTATCTTTAGAGAGACTTACATGCTTGAGTTTTATGCTCAATAAGTACCTTTATTTCTTAAAATGGCAATGAAGAAATTCTGACTTTGAATGTAATAGGAAAATTCCTAGAATCAGTCAGCCAAAGATAATTGCTGTTTGGAAAGCTTTGAATGCGTGCATTCAAAAGTACATTTTATCCAAGGAAAAACATACCATTTTGAATCAGTACAACCTACGAGGCAAAATTATTTTTATTAATACGTATGCTGTAATGCTAAAAGTTGTTATACGTTTGACTCAACCCAATAATCACACAATGTAAATGATATTCAAACAGGAGTGTATTGCATTGCAAAGATTAATTAACCTGAAGGTTACTTTACACCATTCTTCAGGGTAAAAAGTATCATTTACTCTAAGGTTATGGCCCCTTTACCTTGCCAGAGTACTTTAAAATGGTTTTGAAAATTCTTTTTTGAAGAGCAAAGCACAGGCCATATTATGTACTGCAAAATTCTGCCAGTAGACCTACTTCAAAAGTTCTAAACTACACAGTTGTCTCTTGGGCCACAAGCACTCCAGTGATTATCCATTTCAGATCAATTACACTAGAGAAGAATTTCACATGCATGCTGCTCAGGTGAGCTTCCCAGGGCCAAAAAGGTTATTGGTCCTCTCCCAAATCTGAAAGACTTTTGTCCTGCACCGTGCCCTCTGGAATATCCCTTCTTCATCTCATTTTTTAGTGTTTGAATGGTTCTGCTTGAGATGTTAATGAAGCCTACAGAATCTGGTTCACTGCATATTGTTAAATATTTTTTACTTTTCTCCATATAATGCATTTATATCTTTTCAGTATCCAAGAGTCTTCAGAAGATACAGCTTTTTTTATGAAACCAACTCTTGGGTTAAATTTTAGATGCTTGCAATTAGTCTCTCTCTTCTAAATTCAGAATGCAAGTTGTTTGCCCTGCTAGGCTCCCTATCAAATCCTTAGACCTCATGGTCTGAGCTCTTTGGAAGGTTTTTGAGAGGAATATTTGTGTAATACCAAAGGAATTAACATTACTGTATGTTTCATCCCTGTAGTCTGGAAGCCTCAAAACTTGCATTTTAGGTGTGTTGGAATTTGATTCATGCTGCAGAACATGCTTACACAGACCTCTGTGAGATTTTTCCCTTTCTATACAAAAGGTAAAACACTTCTCTTCAATCCCTTTTTTCCTTTCCCACAGCTCTGTTGTCTCTCTTCTGTACAGGGAACATGATAATGTATTTTAAGCGGTGCCCAACATGACGTTTTAACATTAATCCTTAATGTTATTTTATTGAAATGTGTAAACATGTATATTTTTCACTGTCTCATACACGATTATAATTTATTTTACTCTGTTAAATTCAGATGTAATTTAGGATGGAAAAATACATTTTAGCATTACACCTGCAGCATGTAGTATTAGTATGACTTTTCCATGGCATGACAGTGATGTTTCAACAATCTATACATATTGATTTAGGCTGATAATAAACAATTTGATTAGGCTCTATCTATAGGCTGTCATTTCAATCACTGTCACTGGTCCAATAGAGTGGAAGGCAGCTAGCAGACACATATGGCAAGATTTCTCAAAATAAGAAACTCTGGCCTGATTAGAGCCCTAGGTTCAGTGAATTGGACAAGACAGCTCAGCTGCCAGGTTATTAACTCCCTCAGAAAATACTCTGCCTTTTCCCCGAGGCCAGCCTGAATATTCTGATCTGGATCGATAAGCAATCTCCGGTGTGTACAAAATGCCAGCTAGAATCATTTGTCTCAGTGCAGTCTCCTTACAAAGGATAAAACACCTGCAGTATATGGCCTCCTCTCCCTCCTCCCCCACCTTCCCCTTTTTAACTAATGACCCACAAAGAAGGAAGAAGTAACTGAATCTATTCCATCATCAGGAAGGCTCTCTCAGGTTTGTTCTAATGATTACAACGGCTACCTTTCAATCTTATAAAAATTATATCAGTCATGGTTTCCCTGTGGCATGTTTATGTAAGTAATGTGAACTGCGATGTAATGACAAGTGTACAGATGTCATTGTAAGAGGGCCCTTGGCAAGAAGATATCTCAGAATGTCAGAATTTTAATAAACAGCAGACTGCTGGTAGGGTTCTCTTTGGTGGTTGTCTTTTATATTTGTAATGCATGCTGTGATCTGGTGCTTGGGCCAGAGATTTTTCAAGAGTGTTTAGCAGCAAAGGATACTCTAAAATTGATTGGAACAGAAGAATTATTTTCCAGAGTGGTGTTTACCCAATCTGGTACATATCCACAGTTTTGTTTGTAGTAGTGGTGAATTGCAGACATGTAACTTGTACTTACTTTAGGTAAGTACCAAAACATGAAATTTTCATCTGAGTGAATTCAGAACCATCCAAAGCTCTTGGACCTTGTTTTCTAAAAAGGGAAAACCAATTCATAAGATGCTTTACCCTTCCCTCTTTTGGTTAGAAGGAGTAGCAGACTTGAGAAGAAAGCCTCTGCAGAGGAAAGCCTCTGCTTTAATACCTCGGCACTGCCCCATTCTTCTTCTAATTTCAGGCAAAATCAGCATTGTAGAAGGGAATGAAAACGTTAATAACAACAATCCTTGGACATATAAGACATTTAACATTTTGAAGAAAATACAACTGTGATAGCACAATGATAATCGTTCTCTCTGGTTTTTCACCTGGATTACACAAAAATGAAGAATCACAAGTGTTGATACCTGTCTCAGAGAGTGGTCAGCTGTAAGGTTAACACAAAGCAAAGAATTCCCAGGTCTTGATGTGTGCAACTTAAGTGTTTGGGTTCTGGCTATTTGAGAATCCTTGTCCTTTTTTAATATTTAGGAAAGAATATGTGCTTTCTCTTTCAAAGTTCTGCTTAGTGGACATCTTTGGTGAAGTTCACTTCTGTCTTCTTATGTAATGCTTCAGAGTTTGTTCCATTATCTTATATGCTTGAATTTTAATACAGTAAAAATGTCTATCTACTAATAAGCACCCTGACTCAAAATCAAATAACTGCAAAATCACAGAAAAGCCAAAAACCTGCAAGTTTCTCTCCACTGGTCACATATTAACGTCTGGAGGCACAAGACAGAACCTCCTATTGCCCAAGAAGTATATAGCACCATATGTGCCATGTTGTCAAGAAATAAAAGCTGAATCTCCTTAGCTATGTACATTGAATATTTACTGAGTAAATTCTTATACTAAATACCTGTTTCTGAGTATGGATTTAAATTCTTTCAAGAATAGAGGCCATTTTTAACTTGTTCTTCCAGGCTATTGAACTAGCTCCTCGTCTGGCTGTAAATGACAGCATAATTCTGATCTCAATTTAAGTAACTGCTTACCTCTGTGTGCCTATAGAAAACTTACTCTGAGTTAATGTAAACTGGAGGTCCATGCCTACTTCAAAAGTAAAATGTCTTTTTGTGTCATGTTTTCTCATGACAAACCAGAAAGAAGCATTTTATATCTGTACTGCTGTCACTTGGAAAAAAAAAAGGTTTGCATTTACTCTCTGCCCTTTGCTGCATGAGGTGTCTTTCCCCTGATAGTGTCAAGAAATGAGAATACTGCCTTCCAGACAGCTTCTTTCATAGTTGCTATCCAAAACTCTAGAAAATAAATGATGCTTTAAAAAAGAACAACGTAAGGAGCAACCTTAATGAATTGATTTCTCAATGTAGAAAACATACTTCCCATCCAGACACCTATTAGAATGTTCATCTTGGGGAAAATGCATGCAGTTTATATGAAAAGCTGATGTTATGTTAATTCCCATTATAATGTACAGATAATATTGGGGAAGATGGAACAAAGTGCCTTTAAACCAAACATTGTTTTTCTTGTTTGCTGCAGTTTTATTGTAGTGAAATATGTTCATTTTAGCAGTGGAAAACCGCCCTAGATAGACAGCATAAGAGCAATAAGATGTCACATTGCAGAGCACAATTTTAAAATTATGTGCTCTAGAAGTAAGGCTTTTAGACATTTTGGTTTATGTATTAAAACTTCCCACAAATTTTATTGAGAATGAGCCTTTGATGGATATTTGCTGCAGTTATGCTGCATTAGACTCAATTTATCCACCACCTCTCATTGTTGCTATTGATTGATTTTTAAATTAGATGAAGGCAATCAGTAAATACCACCCAATCAAGTCCTAAAAACATACAGGAGATTAGACAATTTAGGGTAATCAATGAAAATATTCTGTGATTTGCTACCACTCAATTTTGACCATAAATTACGACCATAACTTGCAAGTTAGTAAGCCATGAAACAAGTGGATGTGACAAGAAAAACTATAAGAAATGAATTAAGGAGATGAAGAGGAACCACTAGTGTTGTCATTTAATGAGACAAAATTACTCTTTATAAATATCTTGCATTTCTAGTTGAGTCTTGCCAACAGTAGTGGAGTACAAGAGCACAAACACTTCTCTCAGATTTTATCTTTTTTAATATAAGAGCTATTCTTTTGCGTAAAAAATCAGTTTGAACAATAACTGATCTACCTAATTTTATTGCGGCAAATAAATTAATATAATTTTAGGTTTAAAACCTGCTGCTTGCTAAACCCCCTCACCTACATCACAGGCACTTGCAAACACTAATTTGAAAATCACACTTCTACCTGGTGTTGTATCTTACAAAGTTTAAAATGTAGCAATAATTGAATGTTATTTTAGACCAACACTTTGAAGAAGCCCTGCTTATATGCTGTTTTTCTGTGGTACACTTCACTCATTTTCTATATTCTCCCAGCACTCTCACCAGCAGCAAATAATTCACATGCCTTAAAAAAAAAATCTGTTTTAAAGTTTATTTACTACTTATAAGTAAGTGGTCAGGTTCTTTCTATTTATGAATTTCAGAACCTATTTGGAATTTCTAGACAGTATCTATCCAGTATTTCTAGGCTGAAAAGCTACTTAGAAATTTATAAACAACCATTAACAGCTGTAGGCTTTACTGGAATAAATCGGTGAAAACCAAATTTTTATCATAAATCTGCTCCCTTCTAAAAGTAGTACAGATGTGATACTGCTGAGTAGCATGCAAAAGTCTTCTTGGCTAATGCCTTTATCATCCTCCTTATTCTAAGGAGGAACATTCAGCAAAGATGTACAGAATAATTTTGGAGAATGTTGATCGTAGAGAAGGGTTATATTAACAAGATGCTTTTGACAAGAGGAAAGTTCGTGTGCCTTTTTCCACACTAAACAGAAATTTGAGAGTAACATGTGTTGTGCAGAATGCCCAGTACACCTTGGATGGTGATGAGAATTAAACGAAAGACAGCACTATAGAAGGAAGAAATGCCCTAAAATACAATGACATAGAAACTCTTTGTAGAGCTTGATGTTAGAGCTAGCACAGAAACACAAAATACACAGATAGAATAAATACTGAAAATATATGAATATATGTCTTTATATTTACAATGATTTAATTAATTCCCAGTAGAGACAGATTTCACATTACAGTGAAGAAGGCAAAAACCCTCGCGTCAGAAGAAAGCATTAGTGATTTTGCAAACAAAAGATTAGTAAGCAAATACTGACTCTGTATCAGCAGGTGGACTCTGTGAGAGAATCCAGAATTAGAACATCAGGAGTATTTCATGCAGAAATTGGAAGCACTTGCTGTAGTAGACAAGTGTCTGGCACTAGTTAAAAAAAAAAAAAAAAAAAGGTAGTTGTTCTGAGCTGGTTATTTTTAAAGTCATTCCCTTCAGCCTAGTGTTTTAGAAGCAGGAGTAAGTCCATGTAAGTGCTGGGCCCCTGGAGGAAACAAACACGTTTCTCTCTGTCAAAGATACTTGCCACCTCAATTCTGAATTTAGCAGTAGAAAACTGTCCAGGTCTGGTCTTTCAGATTTTCTGTGTTGTCCAGTACATCTGTCTAAGGCAATCCAGCTTGAAGTACTATGTGACAGAATAGAAAAACACCCCCAGATTCTAAATACATACATACATACATATATATATTTAAAAGATCATTGAAATGGACTTTACATTAACTCCTGCATTTTATCAATTTCTACAGGCTCGTAAGATATAAAGAAAGAAGTAAATTCAGTGCTAGTCATAACTTTTTTTCCTTCCAGGTAAATTGGGTACTAGAGGAAACTTCTGTGTCTTACATCATTGGCAAAATTTCTGAAAAGAATGTAAAATGAGATTGGAAGAGACATAGTTCTCAAAAATAATATTCCTTCCTCTGTAGGTACCATTATTTCTGAAATTTGAGATTTTTACTTTAATTTGAAATCTCGTTTGAAAATCTATTTCCAGCTTCTTTCTAGAAGACTCTGGATGTGATTGAACCTTTGGAAGTCTGGTGGAAATTTCCAAAATACACAGCCAAGTCGTGAAGGCATGAAACAAAAAAAACCTCAGAATTTGGGTGGATTCTGGAGCGTTTGCATTCTCGTATTTAAATATTTGCCTAAATTACATCCGAGCTATAACTTCTCACTCACTGTAGTTTTTTGCGTTCTCCCTAATTAATGCTACTCAAGACAAAGAAACATTCACATTATTTCAATATATCAACATATACCATGTTCGAACTCAAGTTTCTGTGAGTTAAAAAACATATTAAACAAAAACCCAATAACCTCTAGCAAGGAGGACAGGAAAGAGAGAGAAAAAAGGAAAAGCCCTGACTTAAAACAAAGACAGGGACCTACTTTGCAGTTCCTGATGGACTGGTGCAATACAATGAAGCTGGTGTATTCAATATAACTTTTAGAATAATTGCCTGGGAGGTAACCAGAAGAAGTACATTTTACTTTATCATGGTACATAAATAAAAGGGCAGACTAATTAATCATGTAACTTACTAAAAGTGCTTTTTATTTTGCCATTTAGTATGCCAGAAAGATCATTTTCTTTAATGTATATACCCAGTATTAACATGATTTAATCCATCATGTTCTGTATTATGAAATTACTTTGTTTTACTCCCTGATCCAGCTGAAGATCATTAACCCACACTATTATCTAAGTCATACATCATTTGAGTGTATTACCTCATATAGCAAAAAAGCTACTTCTCTCGGTTATACACTCCAACTAAGAAATCATTTTTTCTGGATGTTGCTGACAAGTAGAGCTGTTTTCATTAGAAAGCAGATGGTTCACTATTTTGATTCTCTTTTACCTTTACATTTGCTCCAGCTCAGAGTTCTTTGCTGCCAGTCTCCTCATTGTTTGCCTGTCGCAACATCCACATCGTATATTCCAGACTCAGCTATAAAATGCACTAAACATGCAAGTACTTTGCCTTCCTCCAGGAACTCCTCTTTGAATGCCTCGTGTACTCTGCATCCTCACTTGTTGTAAGTCGGTCTTCAAGAAGCAATGAAAGTGAATCTAATCATCTGAATGCAGCTTAAGCTCCCAGTTTTGCAGGTGTCTGTTAATTGAGAGTGCCAAAGGTGTAATTTATGCATTTGGATTTGAAGTGGGGCCTGAGGTCACAGCACTGGTGGATTTGCCTCAGTAGACCTTTAAGGCAGATTCTGGCCTTTTATCATTTCTTGCAGTTTGCAGGTAGGGTGTTTATGGCACTGATATTTTTACACTCTGAGTCTATATAATGCTAATGCATGTTCTGCTTGGACTGCCCTGATACCACGGGTGTCTGGTAGGTGTCAATAAGTAGTAGTCTGCAATGTAAATGTGTACATGATAGAGTAGATAGCAAGGGTCACTCTGTCCTGAAGACAAGCGTTACTGATGTTGTTATATTCAGAGTTAGCAACATGTGAATGTCGTCCTGTGGTAGAGCTGGGAGAGATGCAGGCCTGGTTGTCTAAACAACATCAATCCAAAGGTAAACACTCACTTGAGATTTCTGATTATTGTGCTTCTGCGAACTAGGGTTCCTCCCCCTCCCTCTTTAAGTTCACGTATTTGGAGATTTCTTGTGTAACTAGCTATGGCAGCTACCTGGGTATAAAATAATGTGGGTTTCTGGAATACACAGAAAGGTATTGCCTGAAAGTCAGCTTCTGTGCAGTGCTCAGCTCGTGTAGGAAGCAGGCACGAAATCTGGTCTGTTCAGTAACAGTGCAAAACTACAGGAGTGCAGGTATTGCCACAAATCTCCCTGAAGATGCTCATAAATTCAGAGACTTGTGTGGAAAGAGCTGATGTGCATTTTCCTAGGGCTCCAAACAGGGACCATAAGTGATAGAGGCTTTCTGGCATTGTGCCTGCATATGGGTCAGTGTCCATGGCAGAGGTGAAGGAAGGAAAGCTGGGAGTTTGGATTCTTTTGGACTTTATTTTGCTTTCATGTTTCCAGATGCTGATATGTGGATTAGTTTTTTTTTAAAAGCTTCTTTCTTTATGCTGGCTGTTTTGTGGGGCTGTAGTAAGTGCAGTTTGGAAGAAATATCCCAATAATCCAGTGTCATATTGCTACGGTGTGATTTTATCACTTGAAAAAAACAATCATCCCTTCTCACTAGCTTTATACACGTTTTTTTCCTACGGAGGAAATATAAGGCATTTTTTAAGAATGCTTTGGGAAAATCATATTTGTTATGTTAACAGTAAAGCAAAAACATGTAGTGCTTTTGATAGTCTGAGGAATCTTGTTTTCATTCTCTTGGGATTTGCAAACAACAGAAATTACCTGCTTCTGTTTGCTTTCCACAGGCATGTGGAAGAATGGCTGACTCAGAATTCTGTGTGGAAATGCTGGATTACTCTAATGAGATACCATAGGTTCTGGTTTAAAATCCTTTATAAAAATTCTAGCATGAACACCTCATTAAGCCATAAATAGTCAAAATGAAGACTGAGTAGTTCCTGAAAATATTTCTTGGTATTTTTATAATAAAAAGAAAAAAAGATATTTTTAAGTAGTTGCAGTTCAGGTACCTGATAAGTTTCAGACTGGTTTTAGTTATCTCTCAACATTTGCCTTGAGAGGTACTCTCACTCTAGCTAAGTGAGAAAAATAAATGCTTTCATTGATTAAATAGGACGCCACTTATCAAAGATTAAATCCTTATAAGTAAACCATTATTACATAACTTCAGTTCTTCCATAGTATCTATGTTTTGGTTTTGATAATTCTATACTGAAGATGATATTCAAATACTGTAGTAACATATTCAGACCTGCTTTGTGTAGTTTTCTCTGGTTTATGCGATGTCCATCACAAACTGTTTTTCTTACAGCTTCAGGATATATCTTATAGCTTTTTCACTGTTGGTTTGTTGGGGTTTTTTATTACATACTTCTTAACTCATTTGTGTTTACCATTTATTATTACCTTCTTACATTTGCCTATGTAAAGATATTCTCTTCTTTATTCCCACTGAGCTTGGCAGGAATAAGGGTACAGTGTTGCGATGGGTATTTGATCTTGTTAATTTTTAGGACAATCTGATCTTAATGTGCATCATAGATGGGATGTGTTTAAAACAATGATCATAAACAAATTATTACTTTTTTTTACTTGTACAGTTTTCACTGAAATTGTAGGAAGAATAAAGGCCTGTAATGAATGTGCTTACAAAATTCAAGGAAAAGATAATAGATTTGCATTGGTTCCAAATATCGTCATCTAGATGAACACCAAGGACAATGTTTAGTTATAGATTAATAATCCATGGTACAAAGAGTTCTGAACAAATTGGGGGAAAACATAAAGCTACGATATTAAGCAAAACCAAGACTGAAGGTCAGCCTGTAGTTACTAACCATGCTCAGTTATATTATTTTTAGTGTTGACACAACATTTAAGCTATTGAACTTGGCACCACAAACAGCCATGCATATTGTACAGAGTGAAGAAGTATGCAGTTGGTTGGGGTCGATTTTTACATTTCTGTTTATAAAGTCCATGGCCTCTGGTATACTCGCAGTCAAATGTAGCCTCAGCATCCAGCCTGAATAAACCTCACAGCCATAATCCAGCTGCAAATAAGACAGGGCAAAAATAGTAGGTGCAGGTGCTGCTTCTTACACATTCTGAGCCAGAAACCGAAAAGGGTAAGGCATAAAGACAGATTATCTTCTGCAGAAGGAGCTAGGTGCAGCTGCCACTGAGGCTTTAGAGGTAGTGCCCTTACATAGTAAAGTCTCTGTTGCAGACCTTAAACCCTACCCTTAAACCCCTAGGTTAGCCCGCACTGAAGTATGTGCAGCTCCAGCTCCAGTGCCAGAAATCACCAAACTGTCCAGTTTAAAGTTAGCCTGGGCACGTGTAGCACAATTCATAAACAGCCTCACAGGCCATTGCTCTGTAGGCAGCACAGACCCTTTTTTTGCATAGTTGTAGGGGTGAACACTGTGAATATCGTTAATTGCCTTACGTCCAAAAGGAGATTTTTGGTGCCACTATCAAGTTCCCCAGGGCAGCTTGCCAGCTATGACAGTGACTCTGTTGAATGGAGTTACCTAGAGCTTCTCTAGACACCATAATCTACTCCTCAAGCTATCAGTTTATCACAGGTGGTTTCTTATAGTTGGTAACCGTCGTCTTCTGACAGTGATGCCCAAGTGATTTAAGAATTCACCTCCAGTAAACCGAGTGACAAGATGGAATTTTTGTGTTATGCCTTTGAGTGTTGCACAGAATATGATTTAGCATTGATGGTACCCACGCCAATTTGTTTCTTCTGAATAAGTATTTTGCAACTACCAAATTCTGTAGTTGAAAGTAATTGTCAAAACAGAAAAACTATATAACAACAACAACAAAAGCAGTACTGTGAACTCTTGGTGTGAAACTTTGTTTTTAGTATAAGTAAGTTAGTGCTTTTGCTTTAACAATTATGAGCTTAATATGCACTAAACTTCCATCAGTTTTTCAGGTTTTGTCCCTACCTGAATGCTAACAGTATAATCACTGAACATCATAAAGTATCAAACCCTGGTAAAATAATTCCAAGCAAAACAAATGAGAAACCGTGGGAAAGTGTAGCATAGGATTTTGACAAGTTAAAATAGAAAACAGTTAAGTACACCAGGTGCCATTGTAGGATTTGTGTATGAGACTGTATAGGGAGTACACAGACACTCCTGATGTTCATATAAAACGCATGCAGAAGTTCACTTGCCATTCTGTGGGAATAAGTTATGTACACTCTTCAAAATTTTAACAAAAGCTGTTAGAAAATGTAGACTGTTAAAATGAGAGAGAATACTGGCTAATAGCATTTATTTGTAAAAATATGTCATTTGCATTTATGAACACTGTTCAACTTCCATGAATGTTTTGGTGTTTTCAAATAACAAATTGACCTTTTCAAATTCATCATGTAGTATGAAATAAATGAGAGAGTACTGAAGGTGAGTCATTCATTAATCATAAGCAAAACAGGGCTGAAATCAAGGACAGAGGAGCACAAACTGTAAAAGTAGTAGGTTGCATAATCATTGTATTTAATATTAACTACATTATGTTTTTCATGTGAGTTCTGAGAAGTTGATTTTTTATGTTTACATGAAACTAATCCAAGGTAAATTTTATTTCTCAATATTATTTTATCCTAGTGGTTGCCCTCTTTTTAATAAAGTAGGGGACATGAATTCTAGCTTGTCACGTTGTTACGAAGATTTAATAGAGAGGCTTACCAGGAACCTTTAAACCTACTGAACCTTTTGATTTAAGATATTCCACTTTTGACTAGAACGCACCTAATAGTACAGCTACATCCTCTTGTTGTTTGTTATGGCAGATCTCCCATTAAGGCAACAAATTCACCTGAAATTGGTTGTTTTGGCCAAAATAAATTGTTATTCATATTTGACTGTCAGAGAAAGACCAAAACTATTATTGAAGCATGCTGGGCCTATATCCTTCAGGAGTTCAATCCACAGTGATTACACAATGTGCAACAAGGATGTTCACAATTTACAGGTGACTGAGTATTTTAATGGTTGGGATAGCTCAAATGGATAAAATAATAATAATAATTTGTTCCCCCATGTCAGATTTCAATTAAAAACACAAGAACAAACTAGGTTGGAGGAAGATAAGGTGAAATGGTGACACAGCCAGGAGTCAACCGGTTAATTTCAAAATCTACTCATGTTGTAGTCCTGATGTAGGACCTGCACTTGAACTGCTTATTAGTTCCATGTGGTTGTTCTCACTGTCATACACAAAGTCTCTGTGACTTGAACCATTTGGTATGGTACAGCCCACTCCAGGAAATGCTGTAGCCTGTGTTAGAAAGGCTGTAACATCCCCGGGGCAGAGAAGCTGTATTGCCTACTTTGTGACTTGGGATCTGCCTCAGAGCAGTCTTTGCTCACGCTCTTTCTTAGCTATAGTTAATGCATTTTATTTCGGTGCATAGCAATGTTTGAATAAAAATTTGCATACATTTAGACTATAGAACAGGTGTTAATAGGCCAGTGGTTAATATTTAGATAGCAATCATAATTTCTCAATATTTCCGTTAACAATCTTTGCAACTTGAAGCAAAGTTCTCTCTGCAATTCTATATTTAGAGGGGAAAAAGTATCTGTTGATTAAAGGTACATACTCTATTTCATTCATGTTTTTCATCAACTTTAACAAAGAAAGTACCTTTGTTCTTAAAACTCCCATTTAACCAATTTCTTACCTTTTCTACTCCAACCTTTCTACTTTTTATAAATTATGTTGGTGCTAGATTCACACAGTGCTTAAGGTGTTTCTTCCTTATATGAGAACCTATATATGAGCTGCAAGGCATTAAAACCAATAATTGTTAGTGTTGTTTTTCTTTCTAAAGAGACACAAAGGACATGATGCTCAGTGGCTAGATCTAAATGACATTTTAGGATTGGATAGTTTTAGGGAGAAAAAAAAAGCCACCAAATTTTGTTGAGTTGAATGGTATACTGTTAAGACTGAGGAGTTTGCCCAGGTCTGTTAAAAATCCTTCATTCCACTCAGGCCTGTGTAAGTGGGGAAAGCCCCACAACGTATTTACCTTCATTTTAGATGCAGATGGTTTAAATGTGGTGCTGTGGTTTAGATGCCAGAGCAAATAGGTTACCTATGATGCTATCATTCCCAGGAATAGATTGTCAAGCACTGCCTTTCTCAGGCAATATGGTTAAAGGGTTCATCCTGTCCTCCGTGGTCCTCTGCTTGACTGCTTTTCCCAAGCTCCAGATCAATCTTTAACTCCTCACTTTTATATTAAGATGAAATACCATGAAGAAGAAAGGGAACAAGACACTTGCTTCTGAAGTCTTTTCTGTGCTGGGCCTATTCTTTCTAAGTTTTTTGAACAAATCTCTAACCATTCCAGCTGAATATATATTTTTCCAAGTAATCTTCTATTACTGTTGCAGAGTCTTCAACTCAGTACCAGAAATGTTTTGCTATGGGCCTGAGAAGTCTGTCACAGTAGAAAATTTTGAAAAAAATCAACATTATTTCAGAATATTTGCCTTTTATGGGTACCCCTGTCCTGCTCCTTGCATGGTGCCTTGCGCTAATAAGCTCTCTGAATTTGAGCTGGGCTGCTTCTGTGCCTCTCAGAATCCAGCTTTGCAGAGCTTCTGTTGTTCTGCTTTCAGAGGCTGTTCTGGCAGTGGAGATGCATGGTAAATTTATATCCAAAAGTTAAAAGGTGATAAAGACTTTGGCTTTTGGGGGAACTTGGACTTGTTTATGTCTTCAGCATATTTGAAGTTGCTGTTAAAATATCTACAAATGAATTCATGAAACATATCAGAGTTGAAGGAATGCATTTTAAGCTAATGCTCTCTCATAGGTTAATGATTAATACTGTGAGAACTCAGCTTGGTATTTATTGTATCATGACAGAAGTAAACTGATCTCCAAGCAAGTCATTATCTTTTTTTTTTTTTTTTTAAAAAAAGTATGCAATTCCCAAATTATTAACTTATTTGGTAGAAGGACAGTAAAAACACAGGGCAGG
Organism: Aegotheles bennettii; assembly: GCA_013398125.1. NCBI lineage: Eukaryota > Metazoa > Chordata > Aves > Caprimulgiformes > Aegothelidae > Aegotheles > Aegotheles bennettii. The sequence goes on from VZRW01005737.1 coordinate 732,934, forward strand.
CAGTAGCCGTTGAGAGTCTTTGTTCAGGCTCCTTTGTCCACACTCTGTGGTATCTAAAGGTCATAGTTCTTACAGGAGAAGGCTTTCTGTTCCCAGTGCAAGATCTAAATCATTAAATACATTTTACAAAAAAACACGTTTCTGTTTCCATCATTGTATTAAGGGCAAAATAATCCTTGCATTCTACATCTATTTCTTACTTGTTGTCATAGTAAACCACACCTCTGTTATCTACATATATACTATGATATTTATTTACTGGGAATGGATTTTTAAATTATTTTAAACAGAGGAGGACTGGAAGTTCTCCATTTAAGTGTTCAGAAACTTCAAGATCAGATTTGCCTCATGCTGAGGCTTATCAGAATGTTTTGTATTCATTTATTTGAGTTTTATGCGTGTTCATTTTTTATTTTTTTTTCTGCTTCATCTCTTTTTCATGTATTGAACAAAGATTTTTTTAGACATTGAAGGGGGGTTTTATGATATGAAAAGAATTTAAGTAATTCCATCATAAATAGTAACTATTGAATATTTCTCCCTTGAAAAACTGATGGAGTTCTAAAATTGGTATAGGTAAAGTACAGCTCAGTAGAGAGAGAGACTAAGTAAAGCTGGTTTTAAAATTTGGGGAATGTGTTTTCGGTGTTTCTGACTTAAACTACTGAGAAAGACCTTGGAAAAGCAGCCTTAACTGTTCTTTTGAGTTTTAGGACCCTGCTAACACAAACAAAGAAAAAAAGATTACTGATTCTTGATATTTAAAAAAGACAGAAAGGCAAGTAGGCAATATGCTTAAAAGCACGTATTAGTCGGGAGAGAAGATCACTTGAAAATTTGGCCATGTTGAGTGTCTCTGAAATTCTACTTTCTATCAACATAGATGGCTACTTTAAAATCAGTTTTCAGTGTACCAGCCAAAGGCACTTTACTCATCTATTTTCCTGCCAGATTTCAGTCTGATCACAAACATGTCAGCACTGTAGCTACCCCAAAATCAAAATTTTCAGCCTTCTTAAATCTGTGGGAAGGATGTTTTACATCAGTAGAAAAATAGTTATTTTTCTTGAAAAGGAAATTTTACCTTTCAGAAAAGATACTGCCTGAAAAACTCTGCCTGAAATGTGAATGGTTTAGAAAGTTAAAAACACCCAAAATTTTTAGAATTTAGATTAAAATAAAAATACTTGGGCAATATGAACTATCCCATTGTTAAAACCTGCAACCAGACTTCCCTGTCTGCAAAGACTTTAAGATTCCAATTCCATTTTGCATTTCCCAATTTTTTCATGGTAAGCTAGCCACTGTTTAAAGCCTCAAAGGTGTTTCACTTAATTTTCTTATATCACCAGATAGTATATGGCCAAGTTATTTAGATACAAATAAGCCTTGAGAATATCATCAAATCCATTCTAATTTCATTCATGCCTTGGAGATAATAATTTAAAGAGCTAGTCACTGCTTGCAATTAAGCATGGAGAAAATAGATCTGTCCCATAATTTATGTCTGCAAAGGTTGGGCTGGATTTGTAATTAATGTTTGCTCCTTTTAATGAAATACTCCAAAGGTCTGCACTTCTGTCATTCATGGAGGTAATTTTTCAATTGATTAGTAAAATAATACTTGAAAAGTAAATGCACCTGCTTTAGCCCAGAAATGTCTTATTCAAGTAGAGACAATGATTGGAGTGCTAAAAAAATATCATTTCAATACAGTAGAGACTGGAGTTTTACTCCTCCAGAATTCAGAACTTCCACTAAAGTGAAAAAAGGAAAAGGTAATTAAACGTCCAGCAACTTCTTCAGCATGCTTTCATCCAGTTTAATTCCTGGGTGGTTTTCAGCATAGCTAAATACTTTCAGAAACACATGCCTGAACTGAGCATTTGTACAAGTGAAATATCTCTGAAAGCACATGTTACAGCAAGACATAATTTTTACATTTGTGTACCTCAGTTTTTTTGAAGAACGAACAAATCATTTAATATTGGGGATTTCTTTCTGTTTTGGACAAACACTCAAAATCTGACAGCTCACTTGGATTATATTGTTATTTCTTTTTCAGAATCAAACCTTTTCAAGCCTGCAAAATCGCAAGACTTGTGAGCAGGGTCCTGAAACTGTTGGTTTAAAATCACTTGTAATGTCCTTTCTACAAAACAACCACTACAAAATTGAATGAAATAAAATGACAAGCCACCTCTGCCTGCTTTCAGGGAATTGATAAGGATTTTGTTTCATTAATCACTCCAGAAAGGATGTTTGATGACTTCTCATGTTTTGTTAATTTAGACATTTTGACACAAAGGTTTACTATTCCTGTACTACAGAGACCTCACATTCTGTAGTAGTGAACTTTCTGGGAATAGACTGCAAGTCAGACTAGACAGAATGTAGAAGTCACAGTCTATGCTAAAATTCTTGAGGGCCACAAACATGGTAGTCCAAGAGGTTTTGAACCTCCAGTCATCTGGGTCAAGGATTTTGCTTTCAGATAAAGAAGCGAGAGAAGTGAATAGATGTGTTGAAAACAGCCCTTATCCAGTGCCTAACCCGGTGGAGCAGAGTAATCCAGACAGCACATGTGTCATCTGATGGAGGAGGGTAAAAGAGTCAATGTCTCCTACTTCCTCTGGCCAATATAATCGCTACATTAAAAGGTAGCTTCACATCGTGTTTGGCAGAGTGCTTTCCGGCAAATGCTCCAGTCACAGTTTTAAAACTTGATTGAGCTCTGCTCAGTTATGGAAGAGGCATAGGCCTCTGTTCATGAAAATATCTCATGCTGTGGCTTCCACATGGATGAGTTTTTTGTTGCTGAAAAGAACTTGATTTAAAATCTTGTTTCTTCGCACAGTGTTTCCTCACTGGTGCTTCAGGCAACAATGTTTGGAGCTTTGCTGACACTGGCTAGGTCAGCAGGCAGCTGCTGTGGATCACCTCTGAGGTGCTCAGCATCCCTGTGCGCAGAGAAGAAGCCTAGGTTGGACCACATATGACTTACACTTTGGGAGGGCAACACCATTTAACACCTCGCTATAGGACTGCTTCCCAATCACAGCCCTCTAAGAATGCCCACTTGGCCTTTTTCTGTCCAAAGAGGAAAACGTGGTCCTTGCATAGCTGTAGCAGAGAAGCCTTCGGGACTTGGATCTTCTCCCAGATCTTAGAAGAGGAAAGAGAAATTGTTGGAAGTGTGGTGAGGGTTAGAAGTGCTGTTGCACTAAGCCTGGGGGTGGCCACAGGAATAATGACAGGGCACATGGTCAGCATGTGGTCGTTGCTTTCATACTGTGTATGTGTAGCACCACTGTATTATCTTGCTCATTACAACAAATCACTGAAAGGATAAGAGTTTATAGTTTTAACTGTACAGTTTTAAATGTTTGAATTGTCTGAAGGATCCAGCTCTTATGCTCAAAGCATAAGCAAAGCAGCACCTAAAGACTTTTAAAAATCTGGACCTTGAACTTAGTGTACCTCCCATTAAAGTCACTGAATGCTGAGTCAGACTTTAATTCTTTAGCACACTAGAGACTCAAAAGGTGAAAATCCTGGCACCAATGATGTTTTGCCATTGTTCTTGTAGGGTCAGGATTTCATGCTAAAAGCCATAAAATGACACTGACATTTTGTCACTGCTATCTTGGATCAGATTCATAACAGTGACCCAGGAGAGAAAAATCTGCATAAGCCATTACTACTGTGCATCTAACCAGCACTGTCTCACCACCTCCTACCTTGTTTAAAGAGAGGGAATAATCTATAATTTTGAGTTCCCTTTATTTTAGCCAGAATGAAGAAGAATGGAAATATCCTGGGATTCATTTTACAATCACCTTATTTAAACCTTCTAAGTAAATTCTTGATTATTTTAAATTAATCTAATTTGAAAATTTTCTTTTGGAGATAAAGGGTTTTTTGTGCTTGTTTTTGGTTTCTGTTTAGTTGTTTTTTGTTTTTTTTCCCCAATACCTAATCTAAAAAGGTTTTGTAGTAAAACTGAAAGTCAAGATTCAGATTTATAGCTTCTTATGAAGTGCTTATGATTAACAATGAGAACTATGAAGAGTTTATATATAATGCCTTAATGATCCTTAATGAAATATTTAATTAAAGACCAGCTGGAAAGACAATCTTGGTTAATAAAAAGAATTCAGGGGATGAACCAATTTCTATAATGTAAGAGTATATGCAATATGCAATAGATGCTATCTACCAACAGCACTTAGATACAATAAACTGATAAAATACAAAAATATTCTGCTGCCCTCTATTAAATTGTTTTCAAGACTGCAAAATACTGGCTATGCATTCTGGATGATAAAAATAATAGATTCTCAATTCACGGACTGAAGTGTACTGAAAAATATGATTTAAAACTTGTGCAGGAAATAATCTTATGTATAACATGGCAGCTGTTACTGCAGCAGATTTGGGTGCTGTAGTAGAATCTGAACCAAATCTGTTGCCAGTTAAAATGAAAAAAATCCAGGAAAACTTTACTGAATTCAGGGGAGTTATTTGAATAGCTGGAATAGATGAGCTTTCCCGCTGCTGTTCTCTGCCTGTTTCTCTGAAAACATAGAGATGAACCAAATGAAAGTCATGTTCACAGAAATAGAGAATAACTGAAAGAGAAAATAATTCTCATCGTATTAGAGAAGAAATTAAGCTCAGCAAAAATTAACTAAATTCTAATTGCATGAGGCTTTGCCTCAGATTTGTTGGATCACTGGTGTGGCAATTTCTCTGCAATTTCTAGATAAGCAAATACATAGAAAATTTGTCATCTCTGTTCTTTCTGCTGGCCCCTGTTAAACTTTGCCCTACATTGCAACTTTTACGTGTTTTTAACTTTGCAAACAGAATTATCTTTCACATAATACTTAGTTATATCATGGACTCTGACAGCTTTTTTGGTCATAAGCTGCATATTTTCCTTCTGTACTGCACACAACTGACAGTGAATAATATTGAAAACATATAAACAAATTTGTTGGCTGGGATCTCATGATAACTAGTGGATAAGAAAAGAAATTCATGCTTTTGGTAAAGCCCATCTAGGACAAATTGTACAGGAAATTTCTCCCAGCTGCTGCTTGTTATACACTGGGCCAACTGGAGTCAAAGTAATACTCTGGAAGCAGGTGTGAAACCTTGGAAAAGAACTGTGAAAACCTGAACCTGTAAGAGAAACTATCCAACAGTGAAGGCAATCACAGTAGAGTTAAAGCAGTGCTATTAAATAATGAGCAGTAATAGGTGACTGTCTGCTCTAAGTTGCCCTATAAAGCATCTGTTACCTGCTGCAAGCTACAAGATTAATTCTGAAACATGTAATTTAGCAAAGGAGCAAGACTTCAGTCTTCAGCAGCAAATAAATTGGTGGCAAATGCTTTGGCATAGGTTGTTGCATTATTTTCAGTCACTCTGCCCAAGTCTTTAAATTATAATTCTATTTTTTCTTTTGTTGAAGCTTGTCACTCTGTATTCCTCAACCCAACGTATTTTGTTTTGAAACTTTTGGGGTTTTTTATTAATTTTTTGATGTCTATTTCTTGTTTCTAGGCTTATCTTGAAATATGCCTATTTTTGAACCGCCACTTTTCATAGGTAAGAAATTGTCTATGAACTGTCTGGTCATGTGAATAACTTCTTGTCGTTCAAAGTCTGCATCCTTGCTTTTAAATTTGTCAATTTTGCTCATTATATTTGTAATAGAGTCAGATTTTTAAAAAATATACTGTATGTAGAGGGGGGTGGGAATACAGAATCACACTCTTCTGCTTGGTATATGTTAAATAGGCAATTGTTGGCCCACAAGCCCTCTAACTTCTGCAACTGCTAATTGTACTTATCCATGCATGCAGTTACCCAATTTACACTGCAGCTATGCTAGTTAAGGCACTCAGCTCCTCGCGTGATTTTAGCACATATTTGCAAAGCTAAAAAGCTTTGAAGAGCAGCCCCACACTGCATCTTCTGTGTGGCTAATATTAGAAAGCAAATCACCTGCTACCACTATTAGTATTAGTAACATTCAGCTGAGAACAATGCATAGATTTATCTAAGGGTAGAGACTTTGGAAGTGTAAGCAGAAGGTGTCACATGAGACAGAACTGTTATTCTGGAAAAGGCTGTGTTCCACATAGAATGAACCAAATATTTTGCAGAACCACAATGAACAGGTAACACTGTGAAGCTAAACAATATGCATGGGGCAAACCATCAAATTCTCAGTTCTGATCATAGACATTGGAATAGCTTTTCTGTTTACAAGTGTTCAGTTATTATAACCCCTATTAACTTGTTTTTATAACTTTCATCCTAGTGATAGATTTGCTACCCTGTTGGAATCAATGGGTTTGCATGTATTTAAGTACAGGCATAGCTTTAACTGAAGTTAATCAAATTCTTAAAGCAGTATAGTTACATTTGGAAATGAAAAAAATCCTGCTTGTGAGTTTTGTGCAAACTTTGTTTTTCCTTCATTAAGATTTCTATCTGTTGAATAACTGCAGATCTTGAGACGTTAGGGGTGCTTATACTGCTTATCTTTGTTTCTCTGACCTCCTTCTGAAGGAGCCTACAGAGACTAATTTAGAAACTTCCTTTATATTCCTAGAGGAAAGTGGTGTGAATATTCCTGTTTATATCAAACTGCTCTCTGAGTGCATATTTTGACTTTACTGGAGTATCTTGGGCTTTCCACCACTCAGTGAGACCTTGGTGTCCTATGGGTTTCATGCAGTTGAACATCCAAGTCAGGTGTAATATAATATTTCCACGGAATATTTATTTAAATTATTAATAATAAGATTTTGAGCATTTGTTTCCCTATTAACATTAATGAAAGCATATATTTATATGCTGAGCCCTTTCAAATTAATTTCCTGGGTTTCCTTTGGGATATAGGGATAGTGTACAATGCATAGTTTTTTCTTGTATTACATATGAACCCACTGGTATAATCTAATAGCAGCTCCCTTTGTGCACAAATTTTTAAGCTCTTGAAGTCAGTTTAGATGCACTGAACTTTGAGATAAGAATCAAGCCCTCTTTATTGGGAGTTTTTTTTAGAATGTGAAACATGTTTCCTTCCAGAATACCGTGTAAATTTTTCTAGAAGAGGTGCTTTGCAAATAAGCTATTATGGTCCTAAATAAAACATTGATTAGTTTTAAATGGCAGTAACAATTCAAGTGCATGTAAAGACAAGCGCATTTGCTTTTGAGGTTAAGCCTCTAAATTTAATAATTGAAGGAAAAATACAATAAGGTGCAATAGAAGAAGCTTCTGTGAAATGCATTATGCAATTACGACTGCCATAACTACAATTGCCTTATTAGATGATACTATGTTTTCCACTCAGACTGTTTTTTTTTTAACAAAATAATTCTTTATTACTTTGTTATTTGGAAATATATACTATTTGGAAAAGGTTCTATGCTCTGTGTGTTGATTCAGGAAATCTGAAAAATCAAGACACCGTTCAAGTGAGTATCGTATCCAGCTAAAGTGATCTGTTTATTTTTAGTCTTATCAACATAGGTTTTATATGTGAAAACTCATTTTTTAGGCAATTTCTCTTCCAGCTTAACTTTAAAGAGATTCTTGACTCCTTTTCTTACCAGGTGAATTGCAGAAGAGCAGAAATAGTGGGGTTGGAATGCAATTGTCATGAATGTGTTTACATAGTCAAATTTATTGCAAAAAGGAATACTATAACCTGTTCTTCATCACCTAAAATAGTAGGGAACGTTCAGATTAGACTTTAAAAAAAACCCAAAACAACCCAACTTTTATAACAGCAAGATAATAAAGCACTGAAATATATTGTCTGGGAAGTTTTAAAGTCTCTGTCTTTGGAGATCTGCAGGAACAGGTTTAACAACAGCTGTCTGGAATGATACAGATTCACTTGTCCCAACTCCCAGCATTTATTTTTCTGTTATCCAAACAAAACTTCTGTGTCACCAGTCAGAGTTTGGATTCTAGGGTTTAGCCCATGTTGTTTTGGCTTTATCCAGCTTTGCGAGTAGCCAGCAGTTACGAGATTAATACAACGTGTAACTCTGTGAAAATATAAAGGCCACACTGGCAGATAGTAAACCATATGTTATATTGCAAATCATATACTCATGGATACATTTCTGGCTTTTAGTTCAGTTTCCTTTTTGTGTATGCAAATGCATTATTTTTGCATGACTTGCACATACTTTGTTCTTTGGTTACATGCTTAAAATGCTGTTAAAAGACAGAAATAATATTTTGTGTGAAATCCTACTTTTTTTTCACATTTACATCCCCACTTAATTCTTGTATCTCATGGAATTTCTGGCCAGCATTAAAGTAAAAGCAAGCATGGAAGCTTCCAGACTGACTTTGGAAGGTCAAGCCATATCAAATACGTAGGGGAAAACAGTAAATGGCATATGGAAAGCAAGGAGAATGGTATAGCATGCTGGCATGGCAGTGCTTGCTGAATAAAGTGGGTATATAGGAGGGGGTGGGGAATCTAAGGAGGAGCTAAGCAGGAAAAGGGAAGATCTATGAAGCACTGTAAAGGATAGGGAGAATTAATTTAAAGCAGTGAATTAAGACCCAAATCAGCATTCTAGGGACTGAAATTCGGTTTTGTATCTTGAAAATGGAAGAAGCAGTAAAGTTTGCATATAGCCTGGATGGCAGAGAAAGTAGGTATGTTGTACTGGATTAGGCCCAAAACTGTGATGAGGAGACACGGTGGGAAGACGTTTGGCTAATGAAACATTTTGTCTGTTAGCAGAAACCACGGTCTGATCCAAAGTTCAGGGATTTTGGTGTAGCTTCAATAAGAAGCATTTTTTAATTGAGTTAAGGTTCTCTCATATGAAAAAAAGGTTCATGATTAAAGTATAAAAGTGAAGTACAAGTGTTAAGAATTACTTTCCCCAAAGAAAGATTTCCCAAGAGTCCTGTGTTGTTCCTCATTAAAATTGTGGGGTGTAGGTTAGAAGTGAGAGTCATACAGTTTGGTGCAGCCATTTAGTCAGTGTGGATCTTGGTTGCTCAAATGATAGCTATAACTCCTCTGTGTGTTACAGCTCTTCATATTTCATATCAAATTATGTAAGGCTGCACAGTCTGTTTTCTGTAGATGCTAGTATGTGCATCAAGACACGTATACACTCATTTGCAGTGATTTCTGATCTAGCATAGTTTTGCAAACACCTGCAGCTCAATAGCATTAAAGATTATAAATGAACATATAAATCTAAGGGGAAAGTACAGAAGTAAATAGTGAACTTTTTTATATAACATAACCATGATTTCCAACATTTTGCAAAGAGATACCTTCTCAGCTTAATAAAGCTGATAAAGATTGGTTTTCTACAACATTTCCCTCTCATCTCACCACTCTATATCTTCATTTTTTCCTTATTATGTCTATTCCCCTTAAAATTCAATTTTCTAGTTATACTAGTGTTTATTAAAAGCTTGACTGCAAGGTTTTTGTTTACCCAAAGATCTATTTTTATCATAACTGTTTATAATGGTTAAACCTCAAGAACTTAAACACTTTACACAAAATAATGTATTTTCAATAAATTGAAATATTAACCAATCATATGTAATGGTTTGGTTCTAGCAAATGGATTGCTAGAAATCCTTAGGGTTTCATATAAATTGAAAACTGTATTGACTGACCAGGCTGCACTCGAATTACATTGCATTTGGATCAAAAAGCATAGAAAAAGTTCTCATTATAGTTCCCTGACATTAATTTGAGCATTTTTATATGTGTGTCCTATTAAGTACTTTAAGTGCTTTTTGATAATTGTGCTTTGTAGTTTTTACAGCACTTCAGCCTATTCCCAGTTCAATTTCCTCTTTTATCCGATGTTTGAAATATTGATTTCTGACAGATAAAAGCAAACCTTATAATCTCAGCAGCATGCAATAAGTGAGTAAGACGGGGCTACAGAATGCATCAGGGAATGGTCATATTTGAAACCGTCTTTGTTTTATTACATTTCGTCAACAGAATTTACTTACCGCTTGCTGATATTTATGTAAAAGCAGGACTCCTGATAGTCCAGTGATATTACCAGTTCCTGGTATACTTTTGCATTTAGTAAGATAAAAGAAGAAACTCCCTTGGTGGTTGATGATTGCAGCTGCTTAAACTGCTGTCAGCTGGCTTGAAGTAACTGTGATTTATCTTCTTCAGATTGTGCAGCGTTGTGTCCGTGAACTTCCAGAGTTTGCATTAAAAACTGACAGAACATCAGAGTGCCAGAAGCTTCTCATATTGTGGCTCTGAAGGTAAAAACAAGAGACACTATGCTTGTTCTATGATTAGGAACACGGTCCAAGCCCTCTGCAAAGCTCTTGTGACATGAGTGAGATCTTAAAGAAATGGGTTGGAATTCTGAGCGGGGACTAAATGTGATGAAAAGATGCTACAGAATATAGGCTCGATGCTTTGTCTTAAATATTTTCATGATATCCCTTCTGCAGTTTCTAGAAACCAGAAAACAGTCTGAAGAATTCAGTCCAATCCAATTTCTAGTTAAGTAGTTAATGATACGTTAGGAATTCAGTTTGCCTGTATCTCCTTTTCATTACCCAGTGTAAGCTCTTTTGTGTCTCACAAGTAACATTGCATTAAACATCTCTACTCAGCTCCATTAGCACCCGCAGTAAAAGAGCAAAATATATCATCTGCAGGGAATTAGCTGCTTCATTTCTGGCAGTATTTCCTCTGTAGTTTTGAAAATCAAGACCAGAATATTGTTTTAGAAGGTGAAAAAAAAGTTCCTCAGGTTACACAGTAGCTTTGGCAATCAATAGTAAACCTATCAGTGTGAGAACACAACAAGAGTATCCATCCTGAAGACCAGGTCAGGACAAAACTGAGTATCTTTCTCTTGAGGCATACATTTTCAAGAGAGATCAATTTACCTGAGAACACAGGCAGGTGAAATAAAGGAAGGGGGGAAATGTTCATTAATAATTTAGACATTTCAGAGATGAACACATAGGTTTTATTTATTCCCAAACTGGACATTGCTAATTCAACCACATTATTTTCTCAATCCTGGAAATACTTAAAACAACCATCTTGCATCTAGGCTTTCACACACTTGGGTATAGAATAGTTTTCATGCAAAGGGCATTTAAAAATGTTATATTAGTGAATTTTGGTTGTTATGGACTGGAACTCCGCCAGCCACTTAGCAGTTAAAGGTTTAATCTCCCAGCAATTGAGGTTTTCATTACTAAGCAATTAGCACTTAAAGTTTTAAGTGATAAGCACTTAACTGCATTCTGGAAATGCTGGGCTGGTAACTGCAAAGCTGGGCAGGGTTCTGAGGAGTGGTAAGCCTGGAAAACTGATTTGGTTAAGGGCGTCAGGGCAAAAAGAGCTTCTGAGCTCTACAAGCCATGGTCATATCTTATAGAATAAAGGCTGATGGAGCAGAGCTTGCTCAGTAGTAGAATGCACTAAAAATGGAGCCTTTAGGGAACAAGAGAAAACAGTGGGGTAATTAGGAAAGCTTGGTAGCTTAGGAGTTGAGAGTAATACAAAGTCAGAGCTAAAGGTCTAAACTCAAGGATCAAGGTGCATGGCCCAGTCAGTCCCAGCTTCACCTGGACTTGGCTGGTGACATTGAGGCATGCCATGATATTTACATGCTGTATAATGTAAACATAGGCAGAAAGTTCTGTTGCTGGCAGAAAAATAGGACTGGCTGGAGTTAAGTTTTGCAGGAAGGTTTCTTCAGTGATGTGACAGTTGGGAACCCTGACCCAGCAAGACTACAGAACTGAAATAATTAAAGCTTTGCCAATAAGAAAAAAGACGGGGAGAGACTGTTGGTTGAATTACATTTAACAGCAAATGCTGTTTTGTGTTGTAAGCCCCAAATATAACAAAGTAATTTTATTATTTTTTGTTATGTTATGGAGTCTGACTGTAACATGGTAGCTGCACTCAACCCAAATTACTGTTCTTGAGCAGACCAACACAGAGATATGCAAAAGTAGGTGGGTTACATTCCTATCCTTCCACATATGCAGGTAAAGCATCAACACAAAGATTCTGCAGAGGGTGATAGAACCATAGACAATCTAAATTAGAATTTCAGAGGAGCTGTTTAGCATTTTTTTGATTGGATTGGTTATTTACATTTACTTAAAAAGAAAAAACATTGGAAAAGGTTTATTTTATAATAAATGCAGACCATTGTTATGTCAAGTCCAAAATCCTAAAGGTATAAAGGCACTTGCAGAAGCTGTCTCTTATAAATAGTATGTATGCTATATTATACTGCATAGCCAAATGGAAAGTATTTCTATGAAGAATTGGAAACAATCAGAAATGGAAAAATACAATGTTGGTAAAAATAGGATTGGTGATTTTTGGTTTAGGTTGTTGAGGAAATCAAGTTGGGAAACAAGCCATTGTAATACACCATCTGACATTTTCTAATGGCCTGTTTGAATCAGACATTGTATATAATGCTGTATGCATGCACACTCCAGTATAGCTGGTAGAATTATTCTAATATTTTTATATGTGAAATTTTATCTTAAAATTTAAATCTTGATGTTTCAACTCATATCATTGGACACACAAAACTAAGGCTGTTAAACCTATGAGCTGTGGAACAGCTTCAGAAGACCTAAATATAATTTCCCTGACTTTGTATATGGGAAGGATTGTTTTGGCCTCAGTGTCATTACCACTTGCTCAAACTCTCACTTAGTTGCTTTGTTTGACATGGGACAATGTCTTTGTGTAAAACAAAGAAAATTAAACAGGGATAAATCATGAAGCAAGCTCAGAGCAAGTTCAGGTGCACAAGCACCTGTGATTTAAGTGCTAGCTAGCTTTGTGGATAACTATTTGGCCTAAAATACCTGTAAAACAAATCTGTCCCCATTTTCCAGGACTCTTTAAAAAATAAAATTGCTTCCAATAGTAAACAAGTATGAATGACAGTGAAATGCTTCACCAGGTTCAGTTTTGATGCTAAACACATTTTAAAAAGAAAACCTAAAAAAAGTTTTATTGCAGGCAGTGGGATCAAGAGGTTGAAATGTTAGTTTTGGTGTTCCCGCCTTGATGTTTCTGTATTGAAATTTTTGAAGCACTGCAGAAAATTTTGGAAGAATGTTTTGGGGAGTTTCAGCTAAAATGATTGGAATTTCTCTGTGTAGTGTATACAGTCAGCCAGTTCAAAAGGCCTAATTCGGGTCTTTTGTGCATATATTTGAAAGTTGGGCAATATGTACCATTCTTTTGCTGCTGACCCATTTACTGACCATTTAAAACTGAATTTCAACACTAATCTGATACCCTACAGTCATTATGTCTTTCAATACAACTGCTTATTACATGTTACAACATTGCTAATAACTTGTGTCCTCTGTAAATACTGCTCATAGCAGGTTTACTTGCTCTGGTGGTTTCTACTTACCCGAGGAAAATAACTATAAAATTTTACCTGAGGTTTTAAAGCAACTTTTTCAATAGAACCCAGTATTTTTTATGTGATTAACTCTCTTGGACTCCAGTAGGATGCTTGAGGAATTTCTTTTTAGAAGTTAGGCAAACTGAAAATAGAATATATTTGTATCATTAAAAAGTGCAACTCATCTACTTCATAAAACCAGTGTAAATTTAATTCCTTTTTTACCTCAGTCTTTCCACCTTCCTCTTTCTCTTTTATTCTCTTTGATGTTTGCAGCTGTTTGCCCAGTAAGGCCAGCAGCTGCCTGCAGTGCTGCTGTTTCACCACCTGCTAGAGGTGACCATGCACCAGGCAGTGGGTTCTCCCTCGCACTGGGCTGCAGGGTGCCCATCAGCTTGGTGGCATGCACACAGCCTTCAAGCTGACGATCCAGTCTTGTCACAAACTCTCAACCTGGAAGTACTCAGCAGCTTGTGTACTCGTGTTGATTTCCTTGTTAACCAAAGTGTCAGAAGAATGATATCAAGCACATTATACTACATAACCAAATGACAATATTTCTCTTTTAGCTCCTTAATACCATTCTTAGCTGAGTGGGAAAGAACACAGATTGCATGACCCTGGGGAACCTTGTTTCAACATTTATTATTGGAAAAACGTATGGCTTTCAAAAGATAAAATGTATTTCAAATATCAAATCCCTCCCTATGCTGAGCTAAATGCAGCCTTGATGTATGCCTTGTACACTCTGTGTTGACAGATGTGAAGTTCAGGTAAGAGCAGAATTTGACCAGCTAAATTTAACATAATAAGATGACGAATACTACAAGGACAAAGGATTTTCTAAACGTTACAGTGTGCCTGAATTCTATTTTCAGGTTTAGTCCTAGATAGTCTGGCTACAGGGCTATACAGGAACAAGCCAGCAAAGGAATATCTTCATTTTGTGGTAGTGATCTCAAATGTACAGTGTTTAGAGTGTCAGCTACTCAGTAATGTACTGGGTGTGTGTGTTTCATGTAAGCCTGCCTTAATATTTTTAGCCATTTTACTTGTGTTTTTTTTTCTTCTTTCCTCTCAAATATTTGGAAAACATTTTTATCTCAGAGTATATTCAGAAAAGTAGTATTAGGAGTTTTAAATTCCATGTAATAACAGAAGTCAGTTTTCTGCTGAATTCTGGGGAGGTTTTATTGATGTTAACGAAAACTTTTTTTAACAGTGTTTCCAAATGCAGAGCACATAGCTCAACTGGAAATTTTGCCAGTGACTGGGACAAAGCTTTATGATAATGACCCACTGTCGTTTTCTTGTCTTTACTACTCTTGCTGTAGAACAATCACAGAAGCAATTGCTATACAAGATCTTGTACACCAAGTTTTTTTCAGCAGCTCCATGAAACAAATAACTTTCTGTTTATATGCAAGCCACTCACAGAGGAGCAGATGCAGAATCTTCTTATGATAGAGGCTCCTATCAAGCTTTTCTCAGTTTCACTAGCAGTGGAATTTCCATCAAAAATTACAGCAAAGGATCTCCTTTGCAACAAAATAGATAGCAGCTCAGGAGTTAGTGCTTATCATGTTGAAATCTGAGGTATTCAATCAGATAACAGATTTTTCATAAAGCTTACTGTGTTTTAGCTGTCAGTTAGCACTGGTTAACAGAGTACATTCCACACTGATGCATCTTTCATTCTTAACTTTTGGGTTCACCTTCCCTTACAAGTAGTTTGTGGAAAAACAAAATTTGATGAATATTTTTATCACATATTTTTGTAAAAGCTCTAAAAAGGAACATCGATGGATATGCCCAAACTTGACAGTTCTTGGGTGATCCAGACAGTCAGCTGGGATACGAGCAATGCAGACTTAAGGCATATTTTATCAGAGCAAGAACTTGAACTTTGGTTTCTTCCATTACCAGCCAAATGAGCAAATTATTGGGATGTTGGATCCTCTGAGCAGTTATGAAGGTCATTGCTCATCATCTCTTCCAAAGATTCTATTCTCATTTAAATAAAAAACTTTGAATTTCCAAAAGGCTTTTCTGTCAAGCTATAATTAACAAGTTTTGCTCATAGTCTAAGCCATTCTCTTGCTATGCTGCAATTTGAAAATAATACATTGTTTAAAGTCTCCTCTGTAATAATGAGTACATCACTGTAACCCTACACTACTGACAGGGCACTGTTAGGGGCACATGTGCCTCTGTTGTGCATCCAAGAGGCTAGTTTTCAAATTTATTTGCAAGTACAACTCTTTAAGTAGTATTTCACCATCCATCTAAAGGGCAAATGTGGCTTTTAAATTGTTCCCTTGGAGCAAACCTTGTTCATGTTGGGATTTGGGGAGATATTTTATTGAAAGGAACTGTATTTTTAAGAGTTAGACTGATTTTTATTTTTTTTCCTTAAATTATTTTTCTTTGTCAAAGATAAATTTGAAGTTTAATAGAGCCCTTATTACTAAAGAGAGAAACAAAACAGCTACAACTTCATTCCTCAGATTAAACCAATCTCTCTGGAAGATTGCAAAAGTTGACTGAAGGAGACCATACACTTTTCCCCTTTCCCAGTGATGGCATTATCTCAATCTGTATGATCTCTCTGCCATGTTCCTGTGCATCTTCTACTTTCTGACTTGGTTTCTTTTCTGACAGCTGCCCTATCTCCATCCTTGTCCAATGACTCTTCTATTCCCTTCATGTCCAGCCCTAGGGTCATAATCTCTTGGGAAGTTGTTTTTAGGGCTAATTTAGCTAAAAGTAGCTGGGTATTTATTTATTTATTTTGTTGTAGATTATTATGGGGTTTGTTTTTCTTTATCTGTCTCTTTAGAGGTGAATGGCTACTGGTCTAGCATCACACTAGTGATCATTTACCATCAGGCTTCCTAGCTGTCCTGTGAACCTGAAAACCCTGTTTGTGCAGTTGAGCTCAGTCAGAAACATTGCCCAAACCCCTGTTTGTCAGAGATTATTGTGAAAATCAAAAGGCTTCACCAAAGCAGTTACTTTGTGTAAAGAAATGAGGGAGAAATGGAAGAAAAGAACTGCTTTTTTCAGCATATGCAGGATAAAATGTTCTGATTTTTCCTTCCTAGGGGACTGCTTTTCAGAATTTGGGGTTTTTTTGTGTTTATACAACTATGGTGGAATTGATTCCCTACCAGTACTGGCAGGAAAGTAGTAAAGAGAGCTTGGGAGCTGTGCCCCTGGAAACACCTGGGAGCTGTGCACCTCATTACCTTAATGAGGGAGAGCTGTGAAGGAAGGCAGCAGGAGTTTGCCTCAAAGAAGGTGCCATTTTCTAGTCTGCTCAGAAAGACAAGGTTACTGACTGTGTGCAGCTCAGGGCCTGAGAGCAGTGAGAAGATGGAGAGATGTGCTTAAGGAGAGGACAACTGGCTGTGAGTGAGGGGTTCTGTGTTGGGGGGGCTGGAGGGGGCTGCACTGGAGGGTTTGGGGGGCTGCAGCCACCTATCCCACAGACCTTGCACTATGGAGTGGGCTGCTGCTTGCTGACACCAGGTGCATTCTCAAACTTCCGATTAAAGCATAAAGGTTTTTTATTTTTGTTAAAAGAAAGAATTCTGTGGTAAAGGAAACACTACCTACGATTAGAAAGGTGTGAAATTTGTGTTGTGTGTTCTTGAAATGAAAACCTCTGCCTACACAGCCCTTCAGGGGGAATCCCTTAGACAGTGCAGAGTGTCGTCTTAATTTTATCTTCTTGCTGCATGCAGACAGTACCTATATGCTAAAAAGAACTTGGGTTCTTCTTCTATAGGGATATTTTATGCAGGGATCATGCTGCCCAGGGTACAAACAGGGCTTGGCAGAACATAGCTGAGCCGTGTATATGCAGCATCTGAGTTTAAGAAAGTGCAAAGAGATTGAATGGGAAATGCATTGAGGTTTTTTTCCACTGTCTTTACGTATTGCTTACTATGTAAGTGCCACCTTCTTTTGTGAGGAAGAACACACTGTGGTTTTACCCCTGTCTGCACGGGCACTGTACATCCAGTGGGATAATCTGTAAGAGCAATTCTGGTTTTGCCCTTACTTGTGCTGTCGGTGTCTTCCCTTTTCTGATCCTTCTCATTTCTTTAACTAACTGGAAAGCACTGTTTACAGTCCATATTGCTATCTAACACAAGCTTGCTCTGCCTTTTCAGGAGGGTCTGTTGTCTCTGCTTTAGGCCTCTGTTAACATCATTATTTGGCTTTTTTCAGCTCTGAGCCCTGAGACGAGCTCCCCTTTATTTACAAGATATTAAAAATGCCTGTATGGTAAATCACTGAACAGTCCTGGCTTTGTGATGATACTGAGATACGAATAAGACTTAATCACTAGTGCAACTCATTAACTTGAAAATATTTGTTTTGTGCCTTGAAGGAGAGGAGAATTAGTATTCCTGATAAGAAATACTGCATTTGGCTATTACTGTCCTTAATTTTAAAAAAAAGGGATGGGGGTGGAGGGGCATGGAGGAAAAAGTTGTAAAATAGGGTTGTCCCTATAGTAAGATCAGATGTTCAGCTGTTATAAATTGGCAATGATCCACTGGCTTCAACACAGCTATGCTGATCATGCCACCTGAAGAACTGACCCAGAATATTATCAAAGTTTTCTTGGAGGTGACAGGAAAAGAAATCCTTTACAATTTCCTCTTTAAGAACTCAGGATTTCCGTTTTTATAACTGCTAACTTCTGAACAATTCACGATGAAATGTGGAGCACAGAGATGGGCAACACCACACTGACTGTATTTGATTAGGGTAATCTTTTTTTTCCCTTCTATGTGGTTACTACAGCCAAGCAATTATTTATTGTACTATCAATTGCTTGAAGCACTGTGGAGTACAGGTTAAATATTCTCATGTCAGTGTGAGCTTCTGCTCCAAGTTCTCATTGAAATCTAATGACTTTCATCTTCAAAAGAAATTTTAATGAGTTCAGAGCATCTACCCTTCTGTCTTAATTGTTGTACTTAATACACTTCACATACTGCAAATCAAAACCACCTTTCTTTTTTTTTTTACCTGAAAATACTGTTGACAAGCTCTTTCCAGAGCTCTCCTGTCCACTTTTTATTAGTCATATTCATGTAAGATATAAATCCAGAAATATGCAACACATGCATGTTTAAAACCCATAGCATATCTGGTACTTACCACTGAAGGAGTTAACATGTGCCATCCACTGTTACTTTGATTAGCCTGAACCAGAGATGTCTCAGATGCCAGTGTCTGTAACAGTCAAATAAACTCATTTAATGAGTGGTGGTAAATGTATTCGGTACAAGTACCAAGACTTGTCCTGGACTTGCATGTGGAACAAACCACACACAAAAAAAAAGATTTCTGTGCCTGTGTGTGTAGGCAGCTACGTGTACGCTGTTGTCCTGTCCTTTTCTTACTTCCATGTGCCTGCTGCACGTATGTCTCAGGTGCCATTCATTCAATCCCATCGGCATCTTCACACGTTCTTGTGTTTTCATAATCCCCTTTTGCTATGAGCATCCTTCTTTCACTTGTCCTCATAAATATTAATGACTGTGATCTGCTTGAAATAAATATAGACAGGCAGCTTTGCAAGTGAAAAGGTATTGGGTTTTTTTCTAAGAGCTATAGTCTTGAATTCAAAGTTCTGGTCAATATTTAGAATGTAAATGAAACATGGGTGTGACCTGTGATTGGCTGTCAGCAATTGTAGGGATTGGAGCTCTCTGAAGTATCTGGCCTTAATAGTTAAGTTTCGAGTATTCTTAACAGGCAGCATTTGGTTTGTTCTGTTCCACCAGCCCTTTAGAGACAATAATTTCCCTTTAGCTTGCTTATAAAATTGCGTAATATCTGGCATTTTAGTATCTTGCATCAAAGTGTGAAACATTGCTATGCTGGGCAGAGTGAGTCTGAAAGACACTGGTATTGCATGATATACTGGATGGATGTAGATTAAGTGATTCTTTGATCAGTTCTACAGATCTAGACTTTTTTCCTGTTGTGCTGATCTCTTTGTTCAGTAGATGATGGTGCAAAGAGCTGTATGATACTGTTCCAATAACAATGGCAGGCAGACTATTAAAGCATTGGCCTCCGCTCATTACTAAGATCGTTTAAGTTCTCAAGTGCCATATGTGATAAGCCAAGACCAGACCTATCTCCTTATTATGGTTGGTCTTTTATATATATATATTAGCAAAAAGTTCAATATTGATGTTCCTACACAGTTTTTGTTACTGCATGAAACCTTCTTGGGAGGATGCAGTGGAAGAGCACAGTTTGTTAGGTGTTTTATCATGGGACATGAGGAATTCAGCAGAAAGAATGTACTGCTTACATTCTAAAAAATTATAAAGTGCATCCATTGTGGAAGATTCAACTGGAAGTATATTGCAGTCAAGAAGGGTTCAGACCCTTGAAGCATGAAGATCTGTGTGGTGTTTAGAGTAAGGATTAGATCTGTTGTCAGGATTCCTGAAGTACAGCAGTGAGTCATAGATCTAGATCTCTAGCTCTGATCCAACTCTTCTGAGTATGATTTTTTGCTAATTTTAGAAAATAAATTACAAGCTACTACTTGTGCTTATCTCCATATATGGTGGTCCAGCTTTAAAGCTCAGTTACTAGTTATTAAGGAATTTTTTAAATTGCTCTTTTTTAGCTACTAATTTACTATCCGCCATCCAAAGACAGATTGGTAGGATATAAATGAAATGCTATAATTATACAAGGGAGTGGGTCACTGACCTTTGGATTGCAATATCTTGTCTCTTTTGTCCTTCCCTTATACCACCTAGTCTACAGGATGAAATTGCATCTTTTACTTTGGTTGTGTCAAGAATGAGGTGGTATTGGAAACTAGCGAGGCATGGCACAATGTAGGTGTTCATACCTTGCAATAATTTACCCATTTTCATTTTGTTTGATTTTATTAACACCTGTGTCTCCAGGGAGCACAGGGAGGAGGGGAGGAATAATCTAATGATCAGCACTTAAGCGCCTTCCCCCCCTGCTGTTATGTCAAATGTCAGGATATCTCACAGCCAAGCAATTTATAATACAAAATGCATATATAGAGAGGAAGAGGTGCAGGTGGTAGAAGGCTGTATGTCATGACATACACACATACATGGAGGACAGCAAGGGAGTCATTAAAAATATGGATTTTTTTTGTAATGCAGTGGCTGTTTGTCAGCTGCTGTAATTGGCATACATCAATGGAACCACTCAGAAATATACCATCTGAGGAATTAGTCATTGAATGGAAGTTAATAAAAATCCCTTATAGGAGAGTAGCAAAAAATTCTTGGACAGCATTTGGAGAGAAAGAAAGAACACATAAGAAAATATGGGATTGCAGTCTGCTGAAGTTTCATCTGGGTATATGTTTCTGGGGTATTTCTGAAGATACTGGTGTTTTAAGCAGCAGAACACAAAGATTTGCTGTCAAGTTAACCAAAGCGTTCTGAGATTTGAGAAAATACAGTAAGGTTTAGCTACAGACCTGATTTAAATATGATCAAATAAATTCAACAGCAAACTTTCAAAGTCAGAAACAAAATAAGTTTTTTTGGCATGATTTCCTTTTCTCTTCTTCTTCTCATTAATTGTTAGGAAACTTTTTCATTACAGTCTAAATGTAACATTATATTGGCTTAACTGTCAGCATTATTGTACTTTTTTATATTATAAAATGAAATAAATCCGGACAGTGTACTATGAGGCTATCCCTATTTAGCTCATAAATGTGATTCATTGATCTTGTTTTTCAACAAAGCTATTTCTTTCTTTGCTACTAAATAAATCAGATGTGATTTCTCCATATTCAGGGAAATGCTATACATTTAACAAAGCTTTTCTTAAAAATCCTATTTGCATTTCATTTCTGGATGTGATTCCCTGTGTATTGCATTCATAAGACTGGTATCAACACCCAGCTGAAAAACTTCTGCCAGATTAAAAAAAAAAAAGGTGTAAAATAGCTCAGGTTCATAGTATCTTTTAATATCTGACTGAGGTAATAGAATTATTGTGGTTACATGCTCTGATCTTTCAGATTGGAATTCTGTGTTCACAATCTCAATGGCAGGTTTTGTTCTTTTCTTTCTTTGTTTTCCTGTGGTTCTTGTATGTGGGAATTTGATTATGAGTAGGGATTGAAAGAGAAAAGGAAGGGTAAAGTGCAAAAAAATACACAGATAATTCCTTACCATCGGCTGTCGTGTCCTAGGAGAAGTTGAAAGTAACACAGTTTTTAGGATAATGGTATTTCATGAGTTTGAAGTGTTGAGAGAACAAACGTGGCCTACCTGCCTTGTTGTCCTTTCTGACTCTTTATAAAAACAACCTCTTTAATTTTTTCTTTTTGGGTATAAGAGTAGAAAAGATAACTATCAAGTTTGATATTTAGCAAAACAAAAGGTTGTTGTAGTGAGTGTCTTAGTCTGCAGGTACCATTTTGTACCCTAATGCAAGTGCTAAAGGTGTAAAATACTACATCAATAAAAGCATAGTTAAATCAAAGGTGAGGCCTAAAATAGCAGGTTACACTCTAAGAGAAAGCTGACTTTCAAAGATACATGTAAATGGAAAAGCCTGTATTCTCTTTCGAATTATTTGTTTTTTGAGGTCTTAGGACTTTAAGCACAGCCTTCAGAAAGCACTAAGGGTGTGCTGCACTGCGCAGCGTCGTGATCGCTGAGCTAACGTGGGATAACCCACTTCTGTGGTCACAAGCAGGGGAGCAAGATGATAGTGCACTTTTATTATATTCACTTTGAGGAGCTTTCTGGTGCCTGAGCTACTGTTTCTGAATAAACACCTGCAGTCTAGAGGTGGCAGCTCATTTAGAGTTCCCACAAGTATTTGTACACTGTGCTAATACATCAGAGTAATCAACCTTATCAGATCTGTGGTTTAACCTGCATGTGAATCATTGGTTTCACTTAGCTGAATTTTTTAATAGTTGGGCTTTTCAATTATAATTGAACATAACTAAGGTTTTAAACTTAAAATTAAAAAGATCAAAAATTGATTAAAATTGAAAAGATGAAATGATTTTTTTTTTCCCCTGAAAATATTGCCTGGTCAAAAAAACCCCAGCTGCAATTATTTGTGCATTTAAATGCAAACTTGTGATTTTTCTTAGGTGAGTGAGAGGGAGCATGGGTAGAGGTTGTGCAGCAGTAAAAAAACACACACACCTGAAAGTAAAAACTGAAGACATATTCAAATGGTTCCTTGGATTTGCCATGACTGTCAGTAGTCTCAAGCACAGGTTTTGTATTCTGTAAGTTACCAGTCTTGTAGCAGGCAGTGGGAACTGCAGAGTGTGGCAGTGCTGCACTGCTTAGTATTCGTGCTTTAGTGCTGGAGGGGCAAATGTCTGGGAAAAATGAAAGGTGGCCAGCAGCTGTACGAACAGGCAAACTCTGATGTTATCTTCCTTTTCTGTCTTGATCTCAGTCTATCATCTGTCACATGTTGTTGCTATATAAATGTGCAACAATGAAATGAAGTCAGTGAAGAGAAGCATGTCCCACTGTTAACTGAAGAACCAGAGCCACATGGTGTGCAGGTGGACAATATAGTTGCCCTGGCAATGTAGGAAGGAGGCGAGCATATTAATAGATCCAAGAATTCCCATCCACTTGTGTATGTGCCCATACTATAGCTTTCTGCATGTTTCTGTCTGTGTTTCTTAACTCCATCACCTCTACAGACAGTAGCTGTCTTCTCGACCTGCAAGTGAAATGACTAACACCACAGGTTGTGACTGTCTGTGGATGCCAGTTTGAAAAGTATTTTATAGACAGTGTTCCAGCCATCCATGTGCTAAATCTTTTTTAAGGGAGGGCAGTTTAAACCGCCCTGAAACCGTGCCTCTGCCCATCTAGTTGACTTAACTAAAACTGCAATCTGCCTTTGGTGAGGAACTACATGCAATAAAATATTGTATTTCTGGTTTTTTTCTTTTCCTTTCGCTATTGAACTTTGATTAGAGGATTACTGGGGTATCCAGAGGCTAGCAATTGCTGTGCAGCACTAGGAAACAAACTGAGGAAGTCAGCAATGGTACCCCTCTGACCCAAACTGCATTTTGCTGGGTGAGATGACATGCTGAACACTACCTTCTTCTCTAGGGATAAAGGTGAAATAATCCTGCACTCATCCTGCTGGGCAATGCTTCCACTTGCTCTAACATCAGAGTCCTCAGGGTGTCA
This sequence comes from Aegotheles bennettii, assembly GCA_013398125.1. NCBI lineage: Eukaryota > Metazoa > Chordata > Aves > Caprimulgiformes > Aegothelidae > Aegotheles > Aegotheles bennettii. The sequence continues at coordinate 756,632 of VZRW01005737.1, forward strand.
AGAAAAGCATAAAGCATAAAACCTCACCAGAGCCATAAGCCTCTCCTTGCCTCTCTCACATGCTGTTAGTGTCATCAAACATCAGATCCAGGTGGTTTATGGTAGCCTTTGGGAAAGATACTGGCAAGCAGGTCCCAAGGAAACAAAACTATTTACCTCTATGGGACAGCTTTTTTTGGTTATTCCTTAAGAATTTCCTGATAGGAGAAACAAAGAAATGAGAGACTTGAGCAGATTGTTGCAAGAAACAAATAGGTGTATGTTACCCAGACTGCCACTGCTGATGGCTTCTAGTCTCTTTTTTCCACACTGTCATCAGTAGTGCTATGATTAAGCATGCTTGTATCTATCTACCTAATAACCTCTGTCTGGCAGCCTGTGCCTGGACTTGTAACAGATGATGGGACCTCACAGTAACTAGTCTGGAAATAAGGATAAATTCTTACTTGCATGGCTGGCCAGTAACATTCAAGATGCTGTAGTTGTTCTGTATCTGTTCCTTATTTCAGCCTGTCTACCACAATCATTTCTTCTTTCCAAATCTTGACTCTATACTGGTGAGTATAACGTGACTCTGGCATGTCTGAAGTCATAGTGTCAGTAAAATAACCACAGGATAATTCCAAAGATCTTATTTGGAGATTAAAATAGCAGAAACACTGGAATTTATATGAAGACTGGCTTGGAAGTGCTCTTGAATTCTGTTCAAGAAAATGCTTTCTTGAAGGTGTTGCTTAGAAGAGTCGATGTCTGGCCTCTTGATCTGCTACATAGGGAAACTTCCTCAGTCATCTGTGCATTAGACATTATGCAAGCTTTTCAATAGTGTATTAAGATTTTTTTCATCTCTGTGAGCATACCATGATTGGAGGTGGGGGAATATGATTCTTCAGCATTAATGGTTAATTTCCTGTATGCTCAGAACTAAATTCTTTGATTAAATCTTTTTTTTTTCTTTTTCTTCCCTCCCCCCAGTACAATTCACTCTACCACTTTGATCTAATCTGAAACACATAGGTTATGTCAAATACCTCACGTTCACTTCACTAACCTGTGCAACCACAGCAAACATTTGCCCAAATAACCATTTAGCTTTCCAGGTAGACACAAGTATGCGATTTTGCAACATTGTATGCAAATTATTTAGCTGTGACTTTTCCTATGCTTCTGTATGGAAGTAATAACTGTAACTTTTGCCCAAGAAAGACCTGCTTTTAACAGTAAAATATATTATCCCCTTAAACATAAATTTTCAAATGTGCTCTTTTACCTCTCACTATGATAGAAGTTATTAATAAACCACTAAAACCAGTAAAATTGTCACCTGTTAATTTAGTTTTCTTTTGCTTTCCACCTCCCCCATATTTCCATTCATCTTTATAAACTCAATTTCCTTCCAAAAGCTTTACTAAATGCTGTGTTGATCAGAATTGGCACAATAAGGCTTGGACTAATGTGAGTGACATGCTAAACCAAACATAAACTTTAATCTCCTTCCACACCTGTACTTTTTGTGCATCAGCAACATGCTGTCAGTATTTTAACTGGTAATTCTCACAGTGTCTTCCCCTTGCCTGTGATAAACTGCATTTCCTAGCATTATGTGTGTTCAGATAATTTGAGGACCCCATTGTTTCCTTCAGACAAATAATTATGTGATGAAATCTGTTGAGATTGACTTCAGCCAAACATCTGGACTAAAAGCTCCCTTATGAGGAAGAGCAGAGACACATCCCCTGAGTGTATCTTCACTGAGGGTGCTTCACTGTACACGTTTACGGTTTGTTCGTTAAAGTTACACAGAGTTTGGTGCTAAAATAGGTCAGTGTCCAACTTATATACAAATCCAGAAGAAAGGTTTAGGCTATCCTTTTCCAGGAATGGTGACTTTTTCTAGGTCCTTCCCAAATGTGAGTATCACACAGCTACTTGATACTGCAGTTTAAAACACAATAGAAATAATTTAGTCAAATAGAATGCAATTGTCTGAGTCTTGTATTAGATTAGGGCACTAGAGTTAGCAGCCTGATAAATAGATTGTGGTTACTGGGCCAGTAGTGGCTACAGAATTCAACCCTCTAATCTTATATCTTATCTGAATGCATTTACTTCAGCAGAAAAATTATCCTCGTACTACCTAGGGAAAATCCTTCTGTTCAAAACCTGAGGGAGAAGCTCATTGTGCCACATCATCCATGTCAGTTTCTGGAAAAGGCTTTTTTTCTGAGTATTGCTTAATCTTACCTGAACACAGGAGATCAGATGCACCTTGGTATACATCCAAACAAAAATGCCAGTTTCAATAGGACAGTTAATTTCTTGCAAGACTTTAGGCCTCATGGTCACTGTTATGTTGCAAGGGACATCATTAAATCATTGTATATAAATCTACAATTTCAGTTCATGAAAGAATTAAGAAAAAACATTTTAACTTACAAGTCTACTTTAACCATTTCTTAGAAACTGATGGATAGCATTCCAAAGAATTTAATTGGATGCTGTTTATAAACTGACTGTACTTAATCTGAATTTATTCCAAGATTGCTATCATGCTAAACTGAGCAATGAGAAGTCAGTTTTGCTGACGATTATGTTGATGGTGTACATGATACATAGTTCTTTTGTGATGCATCAAATCAGAAATTTATACACGAGAGGCTAAGTTACCACTCATCCTACTGTAGTACTATTGAAATAATGTGTTCTTTGATAGCTGATTACAGTAACTATGCAATATACTGCTGATGAGAACCCCTTAACTGACTTTGAGTGCTGGTTAATTTAACCTCTCACTTTTTTAGAAGTTCAATGCTATGAACTTTGTACTTCAAGTAGAAATATTAGGGTAATTACTCACTGGGGATGTAGTAAAAAGTTTCACTGTGCTGCCAACAAGCACCCATCTCCAGCAGGAGCACGATTCAGTTGCCTGCCCAGCTGCTCTGCTGAATATGGTGTTCAGCCCACCATGCTCACCGCTTTCGCATTTGAGGTATTCCATGCACCGCAAGCTCTGCACAGAGCTTATAAAAAGATTTACCTTCTGAATTTCCTTCAGAAGGTATTTACAAGTCCTCCTTACTTTGCCCTTCCTACCACAGACTGCCTTGTAGTCTAAATTTTCAGTCTAGGTTGACCATTCTCATGGGTAACTGTCATCCATTTTTAGGTGTCTATAGTATACAAACCTAAATCTGGAAAACATATAGCTGGGGGATAGTCTGTTTGGATATAACACCCATGCAGTTAAAGGGATATACTATTAAATTCTAACTTTCAAAGTTATTAAACAACTGTCCTGAGTATAAAAGTCAACTAGTGAGCCAAAGTGTTCCAAGAGGGAAGAAGGAAATGAAGCCTCTGTTTTACTGGTAAATTAAAACAATCAGAGCACACTTTCTGTTGGGCTTCAGTTAATGCATGGAAGGGACTAAAAGCATAAATGCAAAATAATTAATATTCTCTGCTATCAATAAGTTTTAACTGTATCTCAGTTCACTTGTGTTTGCTGTCAGGATATTTTTTATGTGCAGCAGTACTATGAGTAATAGTCAAGATAATATCTCGAATCATGAAAGTAACCAAAATTGAGACTAAAGCTATTTAGTTATAAGACAAGAGTACATTGCTAGCATTTGAGTTATTTTTTTTCCCCACTGTGTTGGAAATGCAATGAAAACGAGCATGAAAACCCAAAATAGACCTTTGAAGTCACAAATCTAAAAGCTGACATTTAAATTAGCCTTAGTTTTAAGTTAATAAAAAAATGTAAATTATTACTCTAATACACACTGTAAATGCTTTCATATGACAAACATTTCTTTACACAACTTTGTGGTGCTCTGCTAGATGAAACTGTGTCTTCTGTGCACAAAATCTCTTCATTTTCCTTGTCCTTAAATAGACCTGCATATGAAACTGCAGGTTTCTTCTCTAAAGTTTCTGTGTAACAAAGCTGCTTGGTTTTTCCTTTTCCTTTAGCTAGTTACCAAAAAACTATTTAAGCGTATACAAGCTAACAGTTTCAGAAAGTAAAGAAACTCAGTGCTGATGGGGAAGCAAAATGTGAGCTTTCTGTATGTAATCCTAAATTATAAATACCAGAAATAAAAAGTTTTTTGTTTTGTTGTTTGGGTTTTTTTTAATGAACTGCAAAACTTGATTTTTGGTCAGATTTCAGAAGCAATTTGTTCTCAATCAGAACAAATTGACAAGCATAGATAGTATTAAAGTCTTCTTGGGAAATTATTACTCTTTTTGAAAATGTAGGTCATATCTATGTAGCAAATTGAAATAATCCCCCCAAACACAGATTTATCATAAAAAATCCATTTAGTCCCTGATTCTATCTGAATACATAAATCTACACAAATACAAATTTATTTAATAATTTCTTCTGAGGGAGATTTAACAAACAATTATGTTTTCAATTCATACAGAGTTAAGATACTTGAAAGACTTATTCCAATACAATGTTTGATATTTTCATGACTGGAGAAAGCCCTGAAGAGACAAACTAAACATACATTAGTCCATGCCACTCATTCTGAGGGCTTAGTGCTGATAACTGTGGTCTCTATTTTTTTTTTTTTAATCACTTCATCTTTTTTTATTCACCAGAAGTGAATGCAAAGATGGAGAAATTTCCTCACGTTCTTTAGCACCTTTGCTGGGTTCAGAGGCAACAGAGAAAGTTTCTAAATATCACAGAATGATATTTAAATTTACCAGTGAGGTGGTAAGGGTCTCTGTGAAAAGAGTGCATACATACATACTCAAGACTTCAATGTGTGAAGTTACTTATCTTTTGTAGTTTTAGGAACTTATCTGGCTTTATTACCTCCTTGCATCTTAAAAACTGAAAATGTTTGAGGTGCCCACGCAAATTTTTTTAAGGATTGGGCATTGAAAAGATGGAAAAAAACATTGCTGTGAGCTGAATAATGTTTAAAGAACAACCACATCTCTTCCAACTGCTGTCAAGATTGGCCTTTAGACAGAGGAAGTTAGTTGCTAGGCCTCTTTTAAGGAGAAAGTTCACCAAAAGATTTATAACAAAATAATCTGTAGATATTAACAAAAAGTAAAAATAACCAAAGTTGCCACTCATCCATCTGCTGAACTGCTAAATAAGGACAAACAAGTAATTTCCTGGTATCAGATTTGTTCTTATTGCATTTTTTTTTACTTGTGTTTGGTAGAAGCCTTCCAGTGCAGGAAAATAAAGGAATGAGAAAAAAAGACAAGATTATAGTCAACTTTGGAAGTCTATTTCCAGAAAAGTGATTTCTGGCAGATTAAACATCATAAATTTTGACACTTCGTGTAATGACAAACCGTCCTTCTCATGGAAACATCTCTATCTAGGAGTAATGGCAGTATTTCAATTTTGGCATGTTATAATTGAATGGTGATGTTTACCCTGAGCAACACAGTGCATAACTGAGGCACCTGAGTTAGGAGGCTTGTTCATCTAGGTGTGCCAGTTGCACAGAAGACTGTCAAATGTATAGAAAGCTTTGAGACAAAAGCTTCCAAATTTAGCTTCCCAATACTGTGCATTAGACTTCATCCTCAAGGAGGAGGCTCTTGGGGGGATGTGCAATAAATACGTGCAAGCTCTAGTTACTGGAACGAATTTGCAGTCTCATCCAGTATAACTGATACTGCTGGAGCCAGATTTTGAAATGAACTAGCGAAGATCTCTGCAAGAGATCTTTTCAATTGAGATGCTGCAACCTGATCTTTCAAGAGCTCAGTTGCCAGTGCTATGAAATCCACCCTGGTGGGCATTGACCCACTGCCATGGCAGACAGCTTTTCATCAACCTATTTGCATACAAGTGATTGCTAACTCCACCAGCTGTACTGCCTACATGCATGCCCCAGCCCTGGTTTAGCATGCTAAGTTCCTTATGGTATCATTCTTTCTCAAAGCAAAACAGTTTCTATTCCTCACTTCACGCTGATGTTGTTCTGTGTAGCCTCTGATCTGCTTAAATAGCCCAGTGTAGCCATGACTAACAAACCATTTGTATTCACAGCACCAGCTTCAGGGAAAAGACACATGGTGGCTATCAAGGGATTTGAACACAGGACAAAACACAAACACTCAACCTCTTTTAAATAAATAATCTTTCTTGCCTTAAAGAAGTTTGAAGAACCGAGCTGTGGCCTGTTCTGAAAGGCCCTTCTCTGACACACTGAGTTGTTTCTTTCAGTGTAAGCAACCACCTCCTTCCTAGCAGCTAATCAATAAACTGGATCCAGGTTACTGAAAGTGCTGATTTAAGTGGGAGACAGAAAGAGAAAGGGGAGTGGGTTTAGTTCCATAGCATTCATAGCTTGCAAGTGTATTTTCTATTTATAAACAGGGATGAGATTTTCAATTTTTAGTGATATTTTGAATCCTGTTTTTCCATCTGAATATTCAACTTGCTATCTGTAATCAAATCCATCATTTTAGTCATATTTTGGCTCATTTTGCAGATCAGTCATGTATAAACAAACACATCAACACCAGTTCAGCTTCCCTTGTTCACCTGCATGATACTATTGAAATCATTTGTATGTAAAAGAAGCCTCTTTTTTAGGCTGTTTTATTCACTGACTAAAGGGTCACTCTTTAAACCCACTGACCTCATGTGTACTCCTGTTGCTGGAGCCTAACAGGTAGACCCAACTTTTTGTCTATGCATACCAAAAACTCCTGTTAAAAGCCAATGGAAAGTTAAAGGAGAGTAAAGGAAAGCCTTTTTTTTTTTTGTAAATGAGGAAAATGTTAGTTCTCTAAATCAAAATTATTACTGACATCAGTGAAGGTTTTGTGACTTCAAATGCAATTTCTTAGAACTCAACACGTATGCAACAGGCTGATTTTTGTTGCTTTAATGTTCTGTTAGGCTGTATTTTTTAAGGCATGGTATTCACCTAAGAAAAATTGGTTGATAGAATATTAGATAAATAAATTTTAGATAGATAAAAACACAAGTACAGTACTTAGCTTCATACATAACATTGCCAACAAAGTAGTCTGTAGAGACTGAGCCTGAAACGTATATGGAAGTTCTTCATGTCAGCTGGGTGTTGAAGGTTCTGTTTTATGAGTACAGTACATTAATTGATAGATATGAGGTAGCAATCAAAATGTAAATAGAACTTGGTTTATATTAGTGCCTAAATTTGCTGTATAGATATATTGTATATGCTTTTAGGAAGCTGGACTCAATTTCAAAGCATATCTTTAATTCATGAATTGTTAAAATGAATTCCATTTGTGGCTTAAAAAATATTGTGATTAAAAAATTATGCTTTTTCTGAGTAGAATCAACTTCATAATTTCACGTTATTTTCCTGTATTGAAAGCTGAACCAGAAAGGAGCCCTCTTGTTTGTTCCAAAAGCATTACTACCTTCTTTAATGTTCAGTTGACCAATTACTGTCCGTGACAGCTGCACCTTCAGTAGATTCTACTAAACCCAACTTAGATAAAGGCATATTTCATTATTGTTATTGGCATATGCTTCACGTATTTAAGGAACCATGTTGTAATGTACAGTTTCTCGTTATGCATTTCTGGCTTGTTATGATAGTTACACAGTGGGATAAAACTTCTAAGATGCTCTGCCTTCCACTAACAGTGAATAGAGGAAAGCGCACATGTATCAATAGGGGTGATTTTTACCCTTATCCTTCTCTTCAGCTGTCCTAGAGGTCTCATTCTTTTTGGTGTACAAAATGGAGTCATTTGCAGAATCTTAGATAAATTTTCTCCTCCCCAGATGACCTGATAATGCCAGAGCCTGTTACATGTGATAGAGAAATGTAACAATGTGCTCGTTCTCACAGCAATGATAGTTTAACAGGAGCAGTCTCAACACAGAGGTGAGTGAGTGAGTGGCCGATTCTCATCTCTGATGGAAGGTTCTCTTGGGGATATCTTTTATGTGATGACCTCCAATTCAGGAGGCAATTAGGTGACTATCTGGATTATGCCCTTTTATTCTAGGACAGCAATCAGTTAATAACCTATCTACTAACGTGTGAGAGATACATACCCTTTCCCCTCATTTGCAGCCTGTATTAAGTGTGTTATTCAAAAACAAATATTTACACTCAAATCAATGCACGAGCCTTAAGTACACTACTGGAATATTTACTACAGGCTGGTATCTTTTGTTTTCTGGAACCTAACTGACCACTAACAAAATAATTTTAAAATGCTAAAATTATCTCAGAAGTCATGTGGGAAAACTTTAACAAAATGCTTAATTATTTCGTAGCTAGGCATGCTGTTACTAATGGCTACATTTAGTGATGGAGACTATAAACTGTAAATCATACTAGTGTTTCCCATGGCAGAGCAAGCTGCAATCGTGATCTGACAGTGCCCTTTGACCTCTCTAAGGCAGGCATAGTGGGAACTATGTGAGGACATTATGCTTGATTAGTCTCTCCCTAGTTTGCCTGGGTGGGAAGATAATTGAAAACACAATGGACTTTGGAAATGGAAGGTTCTGAAATGCTCTTTGCAAACGCACGCAATTTTGTATCTATAATGTGTCATCTATATCAGCAGTGGACGTCTTCATTACATAAATACAATTCTTCTGCTAATACAGTGCAAATAGGAGTTAGGTGGCAGCATCTGCAGCTATTGTAATCCACACTTCAAACAGCAGTATCCGTTTTATATTCTTAAATTCTGAGAATTAAATAGGATCTTGGAACAGAACCACCTGACTGTCTGGTAGATTTCATGTTCTCTGATTTATAGCATTCAATAAAGAAGTTGAATTTTGTCCATTAAGTGATCTTATTAAAAAATTAACAGTATAACTTATACTTGAGGAGGGTTGGAGAAAAAAAGAATCTGGTTTAGCTATTTTAATACACTGCATCTATAAGCTAGCACCAATACTATTATTCTGGATGTTTTCTGGTCTGTTGAGTCCTAATGTAGCTAATCTCCAACAGATAGTGCTGCCCAGGGTTCCTGTAAAACAATCATCTGCAAACATATTTATTAACCTTTGTTATTTAGTTTTCTGCAAAGTGCAGGCCACCCTGCTGAACAGTCTACAGCATTTATTTACAATGCTGACTCCTATTGGATATCATTAGGTACATAATAATTATAATAATTATGTGCATTGCTTAGGCTACCCTGCTAAATAACAACCACTTTTATTCAGAAGTCATAATTGCAGCAGCTAGACTTAAAATGAAATCTAATTAGATTTCAGTTCACCCCCTTTCACAAATAATCCATATCTATTGTACAGCTATGAAATCTGTCCAGTAAAGATTAATTCATTTTGTGTGAAAAAGTATTATCTCTGTGATCTGTCAGGTAAGAGTTATAAAAGAATGAACATTCTGTAGAAACAAACAGAATTGTTGCAGTAGAACTTCAGGGGTTTACTACAACTTCTTGAAGAAGACAGAATGCTTTTTCACAGTGCTGTTTCAGTGGCAAACACATTGGGTTTTTGCAGCATTTATGAACATAATTCTGTAACTCGATAGTGGGATATAAGCTTAAAATTAACTGTTATAAGTTTCTTGAGCTTTGTGGATTTGTATCTGATCTTAACGTGAAGCTGTAGTCTTCCTTGTGTGAAATTAAGAAAGTCTGTGATCTTTTGAGCCACGAAATGTTGGAAACAAACTTAGAAGGTGAAGGAAGTATGGAAGTGAAGTTATCTTTAAAACTACAGGATGCTTCAGTTACTAAAACTATTTTCTTTCAAAGGACAGAGCCAAGAACTGGCTGATGCTTTCTCAACATTAGCCATTTTCCCTGGGACGTGACCCTATCTGCACATCCACATAGTCTTTTTGCAGGGCAGTAGCGAGCACTGGCTTTATTCAACCTATGGCTGTGGGGCATTTTACTATATAAGAAGTTTCATTAAATGATTTCAGTAAATTTTTAAAACCTTGGATGCATCCAGGAAGGCAAACAAAGTGAGTGGAGAGGTCAAGGAATAAACATAAGAAACAGATTCAGTTCTAAATATCTAACAGATTAAGAGCAGCACAGATCAGGATGGTCTGTGGATTATTTTTTTCACCAGGAGTTTTGGAGAATGGAGCAGGTTCTTTTTTAAAGGCTGTAAGTGAATTTGTTTGAGTTGCCAGAACAAGTTGTTCAGAGGCAGCTTTTTGTCAGGTAATCTAAATGTAACTGGAAACAGTTATTAGTGCAAAAACTCCTGCGCTTGTATATTTGGAAACTGCAGAATCTACTACTTAGCAGAAGTTACACTCATTGGGGCATTAAGCACATGGTCCAATGTGGGAAGGGGGGTGGGTGTATTCACACCAGTCCTGAAATGTTTCCAGTCTGAGATCTATTTAGGGTGTTCTGCTGGGGCAGGAGGCTGGCCCATGGTGACCCCAGTCTCTCCTGGAGTTCCTCAGTCTTATTCCAGTCCCACTCCAAAGCCACCTGATACTCCTCAAACACTAAACTGCTTTCAAACAGCCACGTCCAATTCCAAACCCATTTCTTCCTCTTTCCAAAAGACCCCTGTGCTCCTTTCAACTCATTCTACCTCTCTTCCATGGATTTCCACCCACTTAATATAACTAAGTTCAAGGTTTGAACTTCAAAACCCCTTTGGGGAACTGTCTGAATTTAGCAGCCTCCAGACTCTCCAAGTGCTGAGGTGACATTTTGTAAGTGCCAAGGTTTCGACTGGCCCATAGTTGATTGCTCTGCTGTGTTGTGTGCCTTGTGTGTCATCTTCAGGTAGCTCCTGCTCGGTAGAGGGAAGTTGTAGTTTTCCACTTTTGCATGCAAAACCGTTTAGGCCCATGGTTGCTTGACACAGTGCTGACCTCTACATCATGACAGTTGGACTGCTACTAGTTTAATTCTACCTTGTAACAGTTAATTCTGGGCTGTGATATCTATACTACCCTCATCTGAGGGTAATAGCCTGTCCTTCCTTATCCCTTCAAAGACAGGTGCCAAAAAGTTTGTGGTTGGTCAGTCTGTGGGCAGTGTTGAGTACACACCTCCTAGGAAACCATTTCAGTCTGGTTTTGCTATCCCAGCAGTCATCTACAGTAATGACAATACATCTGACTTAAAACTACATTGTTTGCATCCTGTTGCAGTGATAGCAAACTGACTATGGCTGATTGAAAAGAAATCACTTTATTTCTATAGCTACAATGGAAAAAAAGGGCCATACGAGCACCCACAAACACATACATGTATACAGGCATGTTTGTGTTCTCTCAGAGACTTCCTTCCAAAGTTTTCAGCAAGAACTTTAGAACCTTTCCCCCGGAATATCACTGAAACAATGACATCGACTCTTCATGTAAGATTTGCATTTCTGTGCCTTATCCTGCCAGTTCTCCCACCCTTAGTGATTCCGAGCATGCAAACCTATTTAATATATCCACAGGCGTTTCATTTGTCTCAGCTGTGCTGATTGAGAAGTATTCATCCAGGAACAGATGGGTGACAGGTATGGACAGGCACAAAATGTTAGGAAGGGTGCAAAAGTAAATCTGTTTGGGAAGTTTTGGTGTAATTAACCAATGGACTTTGAACTCCTTGGAAGTCCAGCTTATCATTGCAGTGCAGTGCAGTGATGCTTCTGTGTCACAGGGCTGGCCAGTAACGGGGTCACAGATGCTGTTACCTCCCCCCACCCTCAGGGAGGGTAACGGGAATATGGGAGAGACTTGGAGGGTGGGAAAAAATAGAACCGTTTTAACGAAACAGAAAATAGCAATAAAGATGGTGAATTGTACCCGACTGTGTACCCGCACCCGGCGGTGTGCGTGGCCGTGCGGGTGCGGAGCCCCCGCTCCGGGCCGGGCCCCTGTGCGGAGCAGCAGAGCCCAGGCCGGGCCCAGCGGGCGGGGGCACCCGGGCCCAGGGCACCGCCACAGCGGCCACAGCGCCCGGGGAGC
>VZRW01005737.1:768581-792380 GCA_013398125.1 Aegotheles bennettii
GGCCCCGCAGCGCCGGGAGCCCGGGGAGGGCTCTGAGGAGCCATTTTACACCGCGCGCCATGGCCGGGGCGCGGGGATTGGCCCGCGGGGGTCACCTGACCCAGCCCCGCCACAGGCACCGCCCCCCCATCCCCCCCGGGGGCAGCAGCGGGGGGGCCGGGCCGGGCCCTCAGGGCAGGGCGGGACATTCCCGGGACATTCCCGGCCTGGGGCTCCCGCACCGGGACACTTTGTTCTGTGGCACCAGCGATACCTTCCTGTTTCCTCTGGGCTGACAAGTTCGCAGTTGGGTGCAGCGGAGGTTGCCCGGGGAGCTGTGGGCAGCAGAGGGGGTGACGCTGCGGGCCGGCAGAGCCCTGGGGCAGCAGTGACCGCCAGGCCCGCCCGGCCGTGTCTGAGGGAGGTGGGCACGGGGCTTTCAGCACCACCTGGAAACCTCCGGCATTCGTGGGTCTCTGGAACACGTTGTTGTGAATCCCTGGGTGGCTCACAGGGTGCCCAGGCAGCCGAGGGACACTGGGCAGGGTTCCATTGGGTCAGTGATCATTGGATCACTTCTCTGGTGCTGACTCCAGGCCTGGCCTGAGGCCGGACTGAGGGATCTCCAGTGTTCCCTCCCAGCCAGCACTGCCCTGACTGATTGGCTGGAAAATAAAGCTATTTTTTGTGAGGAGCGTAACTCCTATATTGACTTGAAAGCTTTGTATCTGCACAATGGTGGTCATCGTGAGGTTTATGAGATAAATTAATTAGAGCCAGAATACTGAAAAGATCTGAATTTTGGCTATGAAGTGTCAGAATGAGCTTCTGAGTGACGGAAAATCTGCACTAATTACTCAACCTTACTTGGCTTTCACCTTCAGTGCCGGCCCTTCCTGGTTGTGTTTGGGGGTTACTTGTTGCTTGCTTGGTTTGGGAACCCCCAATCAAGAAAGGATCAGGACTATATTGATTTTAAAAGTATAGAGGGATCTCCTTGACACAAGGGAAATGATTTAGATAGAAATACACTTGAAATGAGCAATATCATATGGTCATTCTTAAGTTACATTCAAATGCATGTACTTATCAGCAGGGAAACTGATCATAGATACAATATTATGCAATATTGAATATACAGACAAATAACAATTTTGAATTTCTAATAAAGAATTAAGGATTGTATTCACTTACTAATAAGAAATCTGATCAAAATTGCTACTGAACCCTAGTGGGTAGACTTCATGACTGGGAAATTAGAATAGCAGATAAGAACGTATTTAGGGAAGTCTGAATGGACGAAAAGGAAGAGGCTTGAACTCTACTGTTACTTTAGTGGGTTTACTTGTTTCAGTATCAGTCATGATTTGGAAATGTATGGTTTCACATAGAAGAGGATCAGGATTACTGCAGACAAATCTTGTGATAGGTGACTTAGGTGACTTCTATAAATAGGAGGATCAAGCACCTGGTTAGAATATGTAGTCAAAATAAATATATTCTTAAGATTTGAAACTTATGTGGTGTCCGTAAACAATAATAATTCTAATAATAAAGATGTGAATTAGGTAAAGGCTTTCTGTTTTTAATAGAAATATAGTTTAAGAATGCTTGAACTCTTGTATGCAGAAATAAAACTGAAGAAAGGATAGATTTCTGTTGGTGACTGTAAACTAGGAACTGCAAGAACAGTTTGAAGTCTTTACTTTTAAAATGCAAAGAAGAAAAGAACCTCAGTGACTGGTTTTACTGTGCTATCTGGATGTAATAAAATTGGGTATAATTATAAATAGTGGTACAAATGTTCAGTAAACATCCATCTCTTGGAAAAGCTGCTCCAGGCTTTTGTATCATATGATACTTACAACAAATTATTGTTACTATAGTCTACCTAACAGAAATCTAGAGGAGTATTTTATGTATCTGGATTGATAAAGGAATCTTCAATCTATAGATAAATAATCAAAGTCAGCAACTGAGGTCTGAAATCAGACAAGTTCAGGTGATACAAAATGCAGGTTTCCAGAAGGGAGACAGTGAGCACTGATCGTAGGGGCTGTCTCGCACTGAAAATACTGGGAGCAGAATGTGAATGTTTAAAAAAGTCCTAGTTCAACCCAAGCTAAGGGCATTCTGATACAGCATCTGACCCGTGTTGTGCAGGCGAGTGAAATGTTTCATGAAGGCTGCAAGTAAGACCATGCATTTGCGTTGAAAAAGAGTTGAGAAGGGATCTGAAAGCAAAGACTTGTTCTGTGGGAGAGTCACGCCTGCAGGGCAGGTTTTCTGGGTGCCTCAGTACCGTTTTTGCTAGGGTAATTGTGCCATTGCCTTGCTGGAGGGAAGGGACTGCCTTTGTGAAGGCCCAGTGATTTCAGTGTATGACTATGCAGACTCAGGGAGGCACCCTAAGGAGGAGTATCTAGGAGCAGTGCCTGCCATTGCAGATGCCAGCATTCCTCAGCCATCAGTCCTACAAAGGAAATTTAAAGCCTTTATATGGTCAAATCCATACACTCGTGCAAACCTGAGGTGGTTTTATTTTTTATTTACTGTTGGGGGGTTTTCTGGCCGTGGATACTGTCCTCTCTGACCTCTCTGTAATTTTCAGGGTCTCTTGACATTCTGAGCTCTTATCTTTTTGAATCACAGGGTTTCTGTATGGTTTAAGACTCATAGGTGGTTGCATGTTCTAAGTGAACCTGATCTGGCTGGCATGGCTACAATCAGCATGAGAGGCTGCTGATTCAGCAGGAGACAGTTACAAAAACACTTCTGAGGGAAACCACAGCATTAGGCAATGCTGTCAAAAACAAGAAAAAGGAAGGATGGAAACAATCTCTTAAAAATGAAGTGCCTGACACTAGTCTTGCTTGAAACTGGAGTAAGTCAAGCTGCTGAATGGGCAGTGATGATAGTGTAAATAAGGTCAGGATCAGGTCCAACATCCAACTTGTAAGCTGTCAGTGAGACCCTTGAGAGAGACAGTTTTCACTCCTTTCTCAACCAGCATAATTTAAGGTGGCTACATTCCGTGGCAATTCTTAATAGAAAAAATGTCTGGGTAAATCCCTACTATATGTTTTTGTGTGCAGAAAGAGTGGTGCTTCCTGATCTTCGGCCACATTCTGGTAGCTTTATTTGTTACATATTGTGCTGCTTGCCTTAAGTAAGCAGCAACAGAACACGGCACCTTCTGGAGAGGAGCACTACACAAACAGTTCCATGTGCTTCCACTGGCAAGTGTTGAAAAGGAAAGAAATCGCAAGGCTGAATATGTTTTTGTACTTTTTGGTATGCTGTTTCTGTACTAAGAAATTCTGACCGTGATTGGTATACATCTCAAAATAATTCAGTTTTAATAAGGGAAAGTTGGGGCAAACTATCTCAGGAATGCAAAATATCATTAACAGGATGTGAATAAATACATGATAAGCCTGGGAGCTCAGAGGGGCAGCGCTCTCTCTTTCATCTTGTTGCTATGTCATTGTCTATATAAAAGAGTCAGGACTTAAGTTTTGAAATGAAAATGTTTTTAAATAAAGTGTGTTAAGAGTAGAAACCCAACGAGAATGTTTTTAGAAATCTACTACACTGTCCTAACAACAGGGTTTTTTTGGTGTTCATTTGTTAAATCAACCTAAGTTTTTCTCGTTCGCTTGCTTATGGAGGTAACATAAATACTGGAACAGGCCCTGTCACAAGGACCTTTATCTTGATCTTAGCAGCAGTAGAATCAGCTTGGAGTGAACAACTTGTAGTCCTGTATGTTGCATTGCCCCAGGGTTGCATAGGGAGCTTGTTTTCAACTATGTCTGGAAATTATTGAATACCTTTTTGAACACCCCTTCATTGGATTATGTGCTGCTTCTATGGAGTGGACAGTGAAAAGGCAGAATGTTTATCCCTATATTTTGGTATTAGTTGAATGTGTAGCTTGATGGCTTACAGAATGTTTTTCCACAAATACAGTTAAAATAGTTGTGTTAAATATTAAAAATGCAGAGGCAAGGCATGAGTTAAACTGGGCTAAAAACTATAATTAATATCATCACCACACCATACTCCATTTTATACAAATTAGTGCAGTACATTCAAAAAGGGAGAATGATCTTGTTTTTTAGAGTTGCTCCCTGACATCTGGCACTGATGTATTTCACATTAGTGAAATGCATATCTTGCTCACAATTTTCATAAATTCTCTGATAGTTTTCCTTCAGCATAATAATTGTGGAGGAATACTCTGGTCACTAGATAAATATTGGAGTTGTGATTTGTGAAACTAAGATGCTACCAAACAAAATAAAAGCCTTAGCTTCTTTTCTTTTCTGTTCACCTCTGAATTGTTCAATTTAGTACTTGCTCAGACAGTTTATAAGGCACAGTGCACCTAATTAAAAATGTGGGCAAAAAAAGCATGTTAATTTTTATGCCTGCACTGTGATAATTCCGTTCCTCCTCATATTATTGATTAAAAGTGGCCTGATATTTTTTCTTCTTTTCTTTAGTGTGGTGTGACCATAGTGATGCCTACAGGAACACAGGCATCCTGCAAATCACCTATTTTTGCAAGTGTAGGTACCCAAGATCTTATGTGTTAAAGCTTGCAAACATTTTTTGAAGTTATAAATCATCCCACAGCAGACATTCTGAGATATATGTCCCTCACTTAAATCCTTAGTGATGCACAAACCACATATACATTAGAAGTGAACAATTATAGCAGCTGGGAAAGGGGATGCTATTTCTCTTTTTAAGGTATGTAACTGATCAGTATCATTGTTTTCCACAACAGTGACTCAGAGCAGATGAAATACATCCACCCCCTTTCCTCTCTTATACACACTCAGGCCTCAAGATACCAGAGTATTTACAAGCTCACGCTCTTGTTAAGTGGACCATGCTGCCACATAGTGGAAGTCTGATACACTCTGTCTTCACCCATTTTATTAAGTTGCACAAATATAAAGATGAAATAATGGGGCTTGTTCATTTATGTAATAATTAACGGCACATTTACACTCCTAGCGTATCACTGTTGATGTTTACTATTTGATCAAGTATGATGGATGCCTTGTGGTTGCAGATTCAAATTAGCATAATTTCATCACCAAGGGACCCATGAAAAGGTTCAATTATAGAGCAATCTCATTAATACCAGGGCTTGTTAAACTAATAGAAATAGACATCCCAACAGCTCTGATATGTATACATGTGCTTGGAATATAATTAATGGAAAAGTAACCTATACCTGAAACAAGCTGAATGATATGATTACATGATGTACTAGACTGACTGAGACAAATGCGGTTACAATATAGGGAATGTTTTGTTAGATCTGCTCGGGGGAAAATATGTCAGCAAAAATACAGGCAACCTTTCTTCCAAAGTGTTAAGAAAATATTTATCATTTGTCTTTAAGTGATACACGGTACCTATTTTTATACCTTTTGATGAAAAACTATTTAACTCATGCTGTCCTTTGGTAAGGTAGCAGGAGAAACAGTCCACCACCACCACCACCACTACCCCCCTGTTTGTTGTTAGGCTCTTAATTTTTAAGCAGCCATTTTTCTAAAACTTGAAATGGGAGAATTTACCTCCAAACAAGAACTGCAGTAAGGAAGTTTGTAGAAGTCCTACTTACTGTAGCTGTGAATGTGGGTGGGCAGCCAGCTCTTTCTTCAGAGGAGCACAATTCAAATTCTCCAGGAAGGAGAATAGAAAACTACTGCAACTGGCACCTGTCATTCATGCATGACAGGAATGAATTTGAAGTCCAAGCAATAATCTTACTCTTGCAGATTTTCTAGTGGCAGACAAATCCTTTCCCTCAGTTTTTTCACCAGTTAAATGCAGTAAGCCTGAAGTTGTGTGGGAAACTTTTTTCGCCAAAGAAAGTTTCCCCATGTCAAGACAACTAGAGTTCTTACAACATTTTTCATGAAAAAAAAATAGTTTGTATAATGATTGCCATGCTACCATTCGCTTACAAATACACCTCATTTCCATTCTGTGGTGTACCACCATATCAGACCAGTGGTGATGCAGAGACATTCTGCTTCGAGTGGTTCAATGCATTGAACACCACCTGTTGCCATCTGAGAACTTATCCCTAGCTCTCTTCCTCTCACTTGAACTGAGGACCCATTCTAAGCATTCAATATAAAACATCTTTGACTGTCATACTATTTTGACCAAATATTTTATAAAAGATGCATTGCTAGGGCTAATAGTACCTGTTCACTTAGGAGAGTTGTGCACTAAAAGCTGAATGACCAGTCTCCTGAGTTCTGGACTCATCACAGCTTTAGTCTGTATGCAGCAGACTAACTGTATGAAAAGAGAGGTCCAGCACTTGCATGGCACTCTTCAGCAGCAGCAGATTTGGGGATATGCAGTGCGAAAGGGTATTAAAATAATTTGGCACAGACTGGATGTAAGTTACTGTCTTTTTTGCATAGTACTGCATTAGAAAATGCAGAGCCCTCACCCCCTGATCACTCAGAAACTTGTAACAGTGAAGGATATTTGGAACCAGCTTGATAGTTATCTCTTGCTCTTATTCAGGAAGCAAGGTGGGATGTCCACCCGTTTGATATCCAAATGACCAAGATTTGGTTTGGGAAATGGTGAACTTCTCACTGACTTAGATCTTGTGTATTCAGGGAAGGGTTGTTGAAAATTCACTAAAGTGTAAATTCGTTAGTTCCATCCAAAGAATCCCCATGAGCCCATTCTTATTTGACTTGGTTTATACTGCTTAGTAAGGGGTTTAAAGAAAACCATGAAAAAACACTCTCAAATAAGAATAAGTGTCAACACAGTCATGCAACTAAGAAAACTTTCTCTTTCAGGCAAAGTCTTGTGACACAAGAACTTTGGCTCTCAATAGAGGAAAAACTTCCAGATTTTTCACACAATCCTTCCCATTATTTCTCCAATCCAAATGGCTTTAGTTCAGCCTTGCTAGAAAGCCAAAACTGATCTCTGCTTAAGAGAACCGTGACTAAATGTCATTTAGTTTGAACCTGTATGAAAAAGTGTTGGATGATCATCATAAAAACAAGGTTGTGAGCTCTGAGCTCTGCCACTGCTCTTCATGTGCCTATGTAAAGCTTTGTTTATTTTCCCTATCTTCCAGTGATGTTGATGATTCAGGTCCTTATGCTGAAGCTGTTGCTTAAGGGAGAATTTACTGCTCTCTATAATTGCCTGAATGGAGGTCGTAGTGAGGTGGGTGTTGGTCTCTTCTCCCAAGCTGCAAGCGACAGAACAAGAGAAAATGGCCTCAAGTTGTGCAAGGAGAGGTTTAGACTGGATATTAGGAAAAATTTCTTTACTGAAAGGGCTGTCATGCACTGGGACAGGCTGCCTAGGGAAGTGGTCGAGTCACCATCCCTAGAGGTATTTAAAAGATGTGTAGATGTGGTGCTTAGGACATGGTTTAGTGGTGGATTTGGCAGTGTGCTGGGTTAATGGTTGGATTTGATGATCATAAGGGTCTTTTCCAACCAAAATGATTCTATGATGTATAGTGACTTTAGCCACTACTTAAAACAAACAAAAAACCCAAAACCAAGCAAACAAAAAAACCCCAAACCCCATGTAAATCTAGGAACAATCACTCTTTAGCACTACAAATCGTTCTCTGTATCCTAGACTATAGTAGGACTGACTCGTTTCAATGGGATTTTTTTCTTTGCTGACTTCACCATCTGAAGGTAGCTTTGGATCATGCACTTCGTGTGGTGTCTGATGTTCCTGTAATCAAGCTCTTAATCAGTTAGTACTCGTAAAAACCTTGTATGTCTGCAGAATGCTGTAGAAATTATAAACTGCAGCAGAGTATGGAAATAAGTATTGTGAGCACGGACAGCATCTGAGGCAGGAACTTTTTGGCAACCATAACTAGCTCCAGTAAAATGGATCATGTTCACAATACAATAACTCTCTAACAATTCATTGTTGCATCCCTTGTTTCCTTTGTGGACCTAATTTTTGCTTAAATTCATTTTTTATGCTAATGTGTATATGCTCTGATTCTATCACATGATCTTATTAAATCTACAATGCTTTATTTTTTATCACTTCTCCTAGTTGATTTTTCTGCAATTTTAAGCAAAATAGCACAGTTCCAAAAATACTTGAAAGCTGATGAATGACTCATACTGTAGTTCATTGAACACCATAAAATATTCGGTGACTCAGAGTCCTAGCACAAACCAAAGGTCCAAAAAAGCCTCTATTGTTCACAATACAGAGGTACAAAATCTGAAGACTTCTAAATCAGGTATTAGAAGCTATTCCTGCTTTTGTCGTTGTGACTTGTCAAAATTCCAGCTAATCCTTGTGTGGATTTTTAAAACAGTGTCATGGAACCTGATAATTTTATAATGAGAAACAGTGTGTTTGCTAGACTAATTTCAATTTGTGATGTCGATTAGTTTCATGCAAGAGTGTAATGATCTGGAGTAGAGGAATATATGACACTGGAACACTGGAAACAGTTTTCAAAGCATAAAGCAGCTGTGTTACATAGTTCTACTTAGAATTACAATAGCAATGTAGCTCACTTTCTGAATGATTCAGCTTTCATGTTTTGAACACCAAAAGCTTTTATTCTCCCCTGCATAGTCCAATGATCATGTCTCTGGTTGAGTGGATTAAGTAGGAAAAGACTTAGAATACCTTGATCAAGAACTAAGAATATTTGAGGAATGAAGTTTGCTTGGGCTGATTTCCCATCTGAAAATGGCCCTTTTGAATTCTGAATGAATTCTGCACACTAATGTCAGTGACATGTATGGGTATCTTTATTAAATTTCACTATTCCTGATCTGCTTTTAATCTAATATCACTTTGCACTAATATACATCTATTGATGTGACTAGCCTAGACTGTCATCTTTAAAAATTGTGTATTTGCTTTTGAACATACTGGCCTTCTGAGGTGTGGCCACTCATACATGCAGCTTTGATGGATCATGTCCTTTCTGAAATTATATTTTTACATTGTTTAGTAACTCCCAAGACAATTTATCTGGTGTTAGGTGGTGATCACATTTGGCTTGGGCTAAGGTTTAGCTAACGAAACGAAAAGGGCATTGAGAATCATGTGGCTGCTTTTTCTGCCTTGGAGGGACCTTTGGAAACAGGTGCATCAAAGTACCTTTTTAAGAGGACTGAGCATAACTGAGATTTGAGGGTTTCACTGGAGAACTGAGTTTCTGTTTAAATGTAATCTCTGGAGCAGATAGAAAATGGTAGATGTGAGACTAAGTAGGTATCACAGGAAACAATAGAACTATAATACTGTGTTACTGCACCCAGTAGAGTTAGAAACATCAGTCTAATAGAGCAGGTGTATTTCTTATGTGTAGGTTTTTAAAATAAAAAATCAGCAGCCTTGCATAGATGACTTTTAAATGAATCCATAAGCATTGATACATTCCCTGCCAAGGTGCAATATCATTGATCACAACTGGGGCTCATTGTTATTAAGGTTTCAACAACATTTGTATTAACAAGTCACCTTTGTATAGTAAAAAGGCAGAGGGTTGATAGGCATTAAGAAAACAGCTGCATCATAGCGAACAGCCAAGAGCACAATGGGTGTCAATAGGAGGTAAAACTACTCCCGCTGAGACAAGTGAAGAAGAAAAATGAAACAGGAGGATTTGTTCCAGCAGCCCTGTCTAATTGTTTATTCCCTTCTCATTCCATCCTAGTCACTTAAGGGCTACGGCTTCTGTCATGTAAAAGAAAAAAACAAAGCTTGGGCTGCTTGGGGTTTCTCTCACTGTAAACGAATGGAATTTGGGTGCTGGGAAGCTGTAGGCAGGGTGTTGGTGTGTTACCTTTTCCTGATTAGCTACAAGGCATTTACTTCAGGTAAGTGCTGTGCGAGCATATGACCTCATAAGTGGCCCCAACCCACACTAAGAGTCTACTTTAGAGAGGAGATTAGGTTCCACTAATGGTGTCACAGCATGAAATAAAATGCAACACATTAACTGGGGGAGAGGGAGCAGGAGGTGGGAGAGTATTGAGTGGGGGGAGGACTTGGAATGGAAAAGGGCAGCTTAAAGGTACAAAAGAACCCAGTGACAGCATAGGATATTTGCAACTCCTGGATATAAGTGGATTTTGCAGGCTTCTTGTGTGGAAATAGACAATTTAAAACAGTATAGGTACTGACCTTCCTTCACTGAAGGGGTTGCAACTGGCACCCAAAAGCTTGGCTGTGCCAAAAAACCCCAATGCACACCTCTGTTGTAGCTGGGCTGCAGTGAGTGGCACAGAACTTGCCTACAGCAGCAGGTCTCTGCCAGCTCCACATTGCCCTGTGTACCTTTCAGTGCTGTGGGCAGCAGTGCCTTACTGGATTCATTATCTTGGTTCTAATAGCAGAAAACAAAAACATTTTTATTGGGAAGTTTCATTCAAATGCAAGCTGACTTGGGCCTTCTCCCCTCAGGGGCATCTGTCTCTCCTTCGTGGTTATATGACAAGCTGTAAAAAAGCAATTTTTTTCATCACTGGTAGTGTTGAAGCTACTGTGCTTCCTGGGAAGAACAAATCAGGTGTTTCCCATAATCTGCAGTAGGATCTCTTACAACTAAGAGGTGAATTTAATAAATGGAGCAAATGAAACAGTTGAAGTCAAAAGCTTGCTGTCAGGTGAAATATACCTGATAAATTATATTATTACTGTTATTTTATCCACTTAAGCTGGAAGAACTGGATCAGCTTTTAACAAATTGGCCAACAATGTTTTGTTCAAATGTTCTTTCTTGGTTCTAAAATTAGCAAAACCTGGCAGCAAAACTTCTGCTCTAGTTTATAGAAATGATACATTTTTGGAGCTCACCAAGTTTGTGCTGATCACATTTCCTAGTGGCATAGCAGTCAGGCTCTTGGGGCAGTTTTAGAAGGCATCTGCTACTCAGCACTATTTGCTCCTCATAGATATTTTTATGGTGGTTCTGGATGCTTTTATAGGAAAGGATGCTTCTCGAAGATTTCTGTTAACTTCAATAGAGATGTATTGCAGTCTGAAGGCAACAAATATGGTTGTCTCCATAGGTACTGTACTGGTGTTCATGTACAAGATTTTTTAAGCAGGTAGCAGTGCATAGCCAGAGCAGGGACAGGGGCTGGGGGTCCCAGCTCTCACTGATCTGTGGTGCAACCTTAAGCAGCACATTTAAACTCCGTGGTTCACTGCCTTCTTTGCTAAATTCCACAGTTCCCGTACAAAATCCAGTTTCATATGAGACAACTCATATTTTATGATATGGAATATAGCATAAACAGCACATTTTCCACACAATTTTCAGTCTTAGGAAGATACTGCAGGAGTGGTGTGTGGAAGCCCACAGTTACTGCTACTGCTATAGATTTTTGTAACTTTTGCCTTTCTTTGGGGGACTGGAAAACTCAGTCTTGCTATAGTTAAATACTGATTCCATTATCTTCTAATTTTCTTCTCAGCAATGCTATTAAACAACGAGAAGCAAGAGATTTGCTGTTCTGACTCCTGCGCCAGATGAAAACAGAAGGCTCACTACATACAATCTGTAAGTTTCACATATTTCTATGATCATACCCAAATTTCATAAAGCAAGGATTAGAGCATCATTCCTGCAAGATACAACACCATTCCGTATTGAAACTCCATTCAATAGGTCTGCTGCAGGTTAAGAACTGATCACTGCTCCCAAGACTATTTGAAACACTCTGGCCACTGACCTCAGTTGTTACCACCCTCATTTCCCAATATGCCACAGATTTGTACTTACACTCTCTCTGGGAGCTGTTGAAGATGCAGGAGGCTGGACGTGACATTGGCTCTGATCCCAGTGCCCTCACACATGACCCCAATCAGCTTTGCTACAATTCTCATGATACCCACAGGGTTTCCAGATGGAAAGAGAAAAATAAATGTTATCAGCACAATCCAAATGGAAAAGGGTTATATTTTTCCATAGACAGTCTCTACTTTGGTACTGATACACAGGAGTTATTAGTTCATCTTTTTGTATCAGAGTTGTTTCATTTATTAAGAGCAAAGGAAACAACAGGCTTTGATTGTCAGATTCCTTTTTCATTTTTAAGTGGGAAATAATGCTAAAAGGAATTACCCTTTATTTTTCATACAACTTGTACTCCTCATCAAAACTTGCAGTCTATGATATGGA
This sequence comes from Aegotheles bennettii, assembly GCA_013398125.1. NCBI lineage: Eukaryota > Metazoa > Chordata > Aves > Caprimulgiformes > Aegothelidae > Aegotheles > Aegotheles bennettii. The sequence continues at coordinate 780,763 of VZRW01005737.1, forward strand.
AGGAATGGGTCATTAAATCTATTGCTAGCCTGTGTCTAATAGTGAATATTAGTTTCAGCTAAGCTAAAATGACAGTTGTGTTTAGAAGTAACTCCAAGTCTCCCTAAAAACAGCTAGAGAAGGCTATAGAGGCACCTTTTACCAACACAGGAAAGGACATTTCACAGCGTTTAGTAGTAACAGGTTTTTGCAGCAGATTTTTATGTACTTTGAAAGTAAATCTCTCTGCAGAAATCACTTGGACATATTATGCATTTACATTAGCGCTCGTGAGTTCTCACTCTGTCTTCAGGATGTGGATGTGCCTGGACCTATCCTGTAATCTGCCATGACACAGAGAAAGGAAACATCTATAAAAAAGATTTTTTTTAAGAAATCTGTAAAACATAACATCTTTTACTAGTTTCTAATGAAATTTAACAGTAACTTTTAGAGGACAGGACAGTTTTCTCATCAGCAGAGGTCCCATTCCTGATGCAATGGGGCTCCTTTTAGGAATTGATCAGGATGTCTTTTCTCCATGCCAATTCAGTCTTTGCCTGTCTGCTAGGATTACCAAGAATGTCTTGAATTAGTAAAAACTGTGATAAATTGTTAATCTAATTAACTACAGGTTTTAATCATCTGAGCCAACATCAAACATGTTTTGTAAATATACTTAATAGCACCTTCAGAACAAATTTGTTTTATAGGTAGTAATTAAAATAAATATTTAATCTGTCATTGCACAAATAGTGGCTGGCTGAGCATAGTATAACTATATTAATCATCTCAAAACCATGATGTAAGTAACTAATCAAAAAGTAAAGCTGCTTTGGGTTCCCTATAAATTATGTAGTAGCAATCTCACTGACATCTTTCCAGACACTCTTTTCCCTCCTTACCGTCTTAGTAAATGTCGTGGACACAATGAGAAAGTGTCCCTTCAGGGTATGGATGAAAGCAGATACAGGTGAAGATTTTCTTTGGCTTGCTGCTTTCAAAGTTCCATTAGAGATAGCTGTTATCAGAGCTGTTAAAGGAACAGAGCTTCTTGATGGTCACTAAGTTTGTTGTATTCAGTCTTGGTAGGATAAACAAATAAACAAGTAAGGTGGACAGCAATTGAAAAAAAGCAACTGTATGTCTTCCTTGGCACAGCCTACGATCCTTAGGTGCAAGTATTCACTCACTTGTACTAAGGCAAAGGCTTCTTTGTCTATTTGTGTCAGATCTTGAAGTTTTGGGCTGTTGCTTCATTAAAATAGTCTCTGCTAAGGAATCTTTTTTGATTATATGAATTTTCAGTTGCATTTACAGTTGTAATCATGCCATACTGAGTCAAACCTGTTTGCCAGCCAGAGAGTTTACTGAGTAAATATTTAGTGCCTGAGTTCACACATAGCTGTGCACGTGTAATTCATACATGCAAGTCCTTCTGTTAAATAAGAATAAGGTTTAGAAGTTATCAGAATCAGGGCCTGAAATTAACATTTCTGCCTGCTCCTACTCTTCCCAGCTCCTAACCAGTGATCCATTAATTAAACAAGGTGCTGAACTATAGTAAACTATCATCATTACCTCACTTTTTATTTAATAACAACCAGGTATTTTTACTGCCAGATACATGCTGAGATTTTGATGACATTTATATGACATACAAAGGCCAGTAAGATTAATCACAGATCTGTATTCTTTAAAGATACCCATGAGGATTGACTTCTGTGCCTGCTTTTGATGTAAAGATGGCTTCCCAAACTGCAACTCACCTCACTACATGTTCTTGCAAACCTTTCACTTTTAACATATCTGCTTAATAAAAATGCTTTTACTGATAGTGAAAAATTGAACCTATCAATGTGTTACCAGCCTACATTTCCATTGCTACTATGTAGACTTCAGAGAACTACTATACTCAGTGAGAGGCAATGATGCTATTACAGCCTGACAAGGGCATATTGAGATACTTGGGCATAGATTGCACAAATTCTCTTACAATTTTTTCTTTTAGGATAGGCTTTGCAGTAAAGATAATTAGAAAGTGCTGGCTAACAGGGAATAACAAGGATCAGACTGAGAGCTCACAGAGAGAGCAGAAATTATGAGTGACCCAAAGATAAATGTGTGTGTCCTCATTAAGGATAAAAGAAGCAACAAGTAAATCCACCACCAAAACCAAACAGATTGCAGTTCAGGTGGTGTTTCTAAAAGATGAAGAAAAGTAAATCAGTCTTACCCTCAGATGTGGCAACTTTTAATAGCTCAGCCAGGGATGTCAGCAGTGCTACCATCTGGCTGCATTATAGTTACATGGTTCATTTCTAACACTGCCAGCTGTGTACTGTTCCAACAAAAAAACCCCAACAATCACAATGGTAAAAGTCCTAAGTCCTAAAGAATGGACAAATAATTTTCTGCACAGTATCTTGCTTAAGTGGGAGCTGTCTGGTCTCTCCTGCAGAAAGGTGCTCTTACAAGGATACTTTTGCACACTTTTACAAGGAAGTGCTCCAGGCTCCTTCATGCCTTGAATTTGTTACGATTTCACTAAAGATGCTTGCATGGTATGCTAGATGGAAACACTGGCTATATCTTTTAGGCATCAGCAGAAGCCAGAGTAAGACAAAGGTATCTTCTTGTCCTACTCTGTCAAAGAGGATATTACTTTATTGCAGTCTGAATCTCAAGCATTCAATTTTGGGAAATACTTTGGAGGAATGATGCTCTTGTTTCAGTGCAGAATGGAGTGGGGAGTAGGAAAATCAGAACAGTGTTAAGTCATGAGGACCTACCACTGAGAGTCATCCTCTGAACTGCCACAGGTCTGAGTACATGCTTGGTATACAGAAGATACAAATTCAGAATTGAGCAATACAGGCAACTGCAGCTGGATCTCCAGATCCCTGAACATTTTTTTAAATCACCAGTGTCTTGGATGTTGCAGTGTGAGCCTGATTCTTGCTGTGCCCCAGGAATCCAAATTTCCATCCTTGGAGAGCAGCAGCTTACAGCCCTGGCTTCACTGCACAGACCAGGTGCATGGGGGTTGGTACCGGTCCTCTGCACAGTCCCATACACGTGTTCCAGGATTCAAAAGCTCCATGGCCTGGAGCATTTAGTCCCATCACAAAGTAACCTCTGTATTAGGGTAGGGAAAGTTTGTGTCCTACTCTCGCTGCATGGCCTAAATTATTATCTACCCCACAGTAAGTTATAATATAGCAGTGATATGTTCAGAGCTGGCTTAGTCTTTTGAAATGCAAATCAACAGTCAAGTAATAATCAGGTGTCTTTGACCCTGTGTGAGAACAGCCAAATGTAGAGTCTGTTTTTCCAAACTGAAGATCTGCTGTGTGCATTACAGTACTGTTTAACAGTGCATGCACAATAGCCATATAGCTTAGCCAGGCACCAGTGCTGAGTCAAGTGTGTGCTCCAAGGCCTCGCTTCCTTTCTCATGGCTCTTTGCCTTTGAAGTTAAGCTGCAGCAGGCTCAGCTGTGCTCAGCAGGAGGGCCAGAGGTTTGAATATTCAGATTTCATCTCTGTTTATAGAGTGGGCTTTGAGATGTAGGAATTCTGTTATGTTGTCCAGTGTCTGGGGGAAGAGTTGCTGAGGTTGTTAATGGATCCTGAGGAGCTTCAGCTGCTGTTACACTAACCAGACATGAATGGCCACACAGACCTAGGTGTGTAATATCAGGTACTTATAACAGACCTTTTTAATTGCATCTCTGATTTTACTTCTTGTGGTTTCATAGTGGCTGCATGCTGCAGCAGGCAATATTTAGTCTGTTCAATTTAGTTAGTGTTGGTTTAAAGCTGATTTTGGTGCATTGTGGCTTTCTGCAGTAGCTGACTTCCAAGCATGTGAAGTCTCCTTGGTTTCCATAAGGAAAAAGGTATGCAACTTGATAATATAACATGAAAGCTGTGGATTTTCTAAGCCCCATGTGCTTCTTAACTGCATGCAATACTCTTATGTAGACATGCATGTAAAACCCCATTAATGAGTGCCTAGGAAGGGAAAGCAGAGGAGTATCTGTCTGCCATATCCTTTCATTCCAGCTCCAGACAGACAGAAAAGAACTATTGTATTTCTACCAAATGACTTGCAGAGAACACGTTTAAATCTCACAAATCATAAATCTGGAAACTCTTCTGTAATCCAGAAGTCTGCTGCAAAACTCCATGAGATATGCAACAGTAAGTAGGACTAGGATTGAGACTGCTGCTTCTGGTGGAAGTGTTGTGTAGCTGTATTATAACAAAGTATGTTGTGATAAATGAATGCATCCCTATCCTGTTTGTTTCATGAAGGGCCCCTTTTTCCAATTACAGAAAAATTACCAGCTTTCAAGCAGTATGTGACAGTTAGTACAGAGCAGAGTGCACAGCCAGGGAAGAGGCATGCTCGCCAAGAGGCTTGTTGCCTGGCACTTGCTAGTGTGTAGCTGGGGTAAACCTGCAACTCCTTTCTGCTTCTGGCCCCAGTCATAAGCCATAGTCTCCTCCATAGTTATTCCTGCCCTTTTCCTTCTCTTGTGGGCAGTTGTTTCCTATTCTTTATCAAGTATTCATAAGTGAGTGAGTAGGAACAGAAATATTGAACTGGATGAGCTGCTTTAGCACTGGATAATTCTAGGGTCCATGCAACATAATTAAGGGTCAGTGTGCTCCTTGTTACTTAAGGTCACTCTGGGTATTTGAGGTTGCACCTTAGACTTCCCCAGCTCAGGAGGAAGTGAAGTGTTATAAATGAGTGAAGTGACCTATTCTACCCCTTCCTACGTCTCTGGAAATCCACTTTTTAATGTAAATCGTGGGCACTACCCATTAGGAAATGCTGCACAGGGCTTCACACAGTTACAAAGCAGTTTAATATATTTACATAGGGTGTATGCTAGTGTCTGTGCCTTTTCTTTACCTGTTTTACCCTATGCAAAATAACTAAGCAGCCTAATGGAGAAGCCACAACACAGGTGTCATTTACTGAACATTGCAGTGATGTAGCAGAGGGGAGTTACATTGAACCAAGTGTGAATCAAGCACCTACTATTAAAAGTAATGAGGTAAAGTAGAACTCCATCAATTTGCTGTTTCATTTTTTAATATTCATAAAAATACATTTCTTGAGGCAGCAGGGATAACAGTGAGAGGCAGGACAACTAACATCCGTATCTTCTCCATGTGATTAGAGTATTTGCATCAAATACTTTATTATGAAGGCTGGAGAACAAGAAAAGCACATTCAGCGTCATATGTTATGGCACAATCCCTCTCTGGTGGAACAAACAATGGGACCATTATACAAGCTGACATATTTTTTGTTTCTAATATATTCTGCTTCTTTGTGTCTGTGTGTGCTTAAATAGCAGGCACAGATGTACTGTTTCCAAAGGTCTTTGACTTGTCATGAGAATACTGTCTTTACCAGTAAAATAAATTGATTACTAGTGACAATGTTAACTGTTATACAAAGAACACAGCTCTGGTGGGCTTTGTTAGATTTTAAAGAAAAGGTGATTATTTCTTCCTTATGACAGTTTGAAAGGTTTGCTGTGTGGATATGGAAAGATTTTACTCATGAATATGCAGAGGTATGGCAACAGGCTGGATAGCCAGATCTTCAAATTGACCGTTGGCTGTGATTGAATTAGGAGGAAAAAAAAAACATGAGATAAACACAAAATGTACAAAACCAGCATGGGTGATGGTTGTTAACATATTCAATTGTGAGAATATTGTGAAATATCAGCTTTGGGGTATAATATCAAATTTATGACATAATTCCAGGGAAATCAGTGCCAACTGGTCTGATGCACAGTGCATAAGGTTCATGGTAAGGCCGCCAAATTCTTTACTAATACTTATGCCTGAGGATTATTCTTTTATTCTATGCTTTTTATCTCCCTGAACAGTGGCATCAGGAAACTCACCTATGACACAAGTCAATATACCTCTCTTATCAAAATGTGTTGCAATTTTTCTGGGAAGTGTTACAGCTTGCTGAAAAAAACCCCAACAACCCATGCAGGTGCAGCATGTTATAGGGCAGAGAAATTAATGGAAGAACAGAGTAAAACAATCAACAGACACAAAATACCTACTTGTTATATTACAAAGGCTTTTCATATATTTTTCTTTTTTACAATGTAAAAAATTATAAAAGGCACACTTAGAGTAAAACTTTCATTAAAACCTCAACATTTGTGCAGGTTTATGCTCTGAAACATATTCAAAAAGTTCTCTTTCTACAGATCTCATGTTAAAATAAATTGGGATCTTTTCCAATCTAATTTACACTGCTACAAATATTTTGTGTAATGAGATTGGAAATTATCCATTTGCTCCCCTTATAAAATGCTCCGAGTTCTCCCTTGATTGCAGTTCAGATCATGCTGCTAAACACCAATTTAGAACACAAATCAGACTCCTTGTTGATTGCAGTTCAATTCATGCTGCTAAATACCAGTTCTCTGATCAGCAAGATGCTGCTCTACAGGCTGTGACCTGGGCCTCCCAAAGCCATGGATGCATAATTTTTCCATAGATTGCATTACTAAAATTAGATCCATCCTATCAAATCATAATTAAGGATACAGTTCTTACTTGGTCATACAGCAAACCTTCCCTTTTTTATTCAAATGTGTTTTAGTGATTCATCTAGTATTGGTGACAACCGTGCATTCCTTTGGCACATGTAATCTGCCTTTCTTTTAAATCATTAACTCTTGATCAATTATCTATGACATCATTAATGCATTTGCTCTTCCTCCTGGTTAGAAGACTTTTTCCTAGATAAATGCTTTCTCATGTTACTGAACATTTTTTGTTTTTTCCTTACACTTCAAAATTATAATAGTTCTTACAATTGGTCTTCAGGTCAGGGTGAAAGAAAGAGAAAGATTCTTTCCTGAAATCTAGAACTCATGACAACCTCTTGCTGATGAAGCACCTTTTTTTCTGTTCTTGGCTGTTAAATCCATCCTGTTGTTGTGTAACCGTGTCTATCCCATTTCACATCAGCACTCTTGGATTTGATTCTTGTCATCGCCCCAGCACCATTTTTCGCTGCCTTGTATCATGTACAACACCTCCAGACCCAGCATCTTTGTAAATTTTGAGTAACATTCTGTGTGAGTGCTGTGCAAGACCTGCTTGCAGCATACTCACTTCTGAAAGTAAGCTTACCAGTGGAATTTTCCCCTGCTCCACCATAAAAATCTCTAGGAGAGAACATGGCATGTCTCTGTATTCCTTCTGTGATCAATGGTGGACTACAGTATACAGCAGAAGCTGCTGGTCAGGGTTGGTTTCTTCTTGCTGGAAGTGTGTTGTACGTGAACAAATGACCACAGACCAGATATGTTTCACATTCACAGCCTCGTCCACAGTCTCATAAGACAAGAATCAATGGATTGCAGCATGTTAGTTCTGCAGACAGTCTCAGCATTTTTTTCAAGAAGACACTCTCCGTAAGAGAGTGTAAAGCTTAATTTTTGAAAGTGTCAAGATTATATGCTCCCAGTGGACAAGTACTGGGAGGCTGTGATTCTTTGCTCCTTTTGAACCAAATTCTTAGTCTATAAAAGCTTTGTGATACATAGTAGATGTTCCTGAAAATTCTGTAAAGTTCAAATCTAGAAAAGCATCAAAAATGACGGCTTTATTAGGGTATTTAATTTCTTATCCATGTCACATGTGTAAGAGTGGACTCTTCCCAAAACAGTCAGTACCTTTAGGAAAAGGTTTGATTATAAAATTTCTACAAGTGGATTGGGGGTTTTTTAAGGCAAATGAGTTCTCTAACTCTCAGACTGTCTTGAATTTTCACTCTTCCCAGCTCCCACTTCCATGTTACTTTTAAAACTTCAAGTGAATTCTGTTATATTTTTGTGGGCCACAGAGACACCCTTATATGCTTTAGGAAGATTGGACTTTTTTACTTCTTTTGGTTCTCTTTATTGTCATCCTGTTCTTCTTGTGCTTATCCAGCCTTCCTTAGGTGTCCCTCAGCCTGGTTCTTTTCTGATTTTCAGATTTAAATCAGCTAAACTTGCATGCTCCTACCTTATTCCTAATCTGACTTCCTATCTATGTCCAGTCTGTCTCTGTTCACTGGTGCTCTTAAAACACAGAATATATCATACATAACATCATCTAAGAAGGAACATGTATCCAGCCAAAGCAAGGAAGTGAAAAAATTTCTGAATTTTTGCAACCTTTCTGCACTACTGTTCTGATTAATAAACCTGCCATACTCTGTATGCTTCATCTTACTTGGATGGGACAGGCAGTAAGAATCATCTTACTTGGATGGGACAGACACTAAACTGAATGAAAGATGGAACATGATATTAAAGGAGCATGAGACCAAGTTTTCTTTGTCAAGGCAATTTCTAATCAGTCCTTATGTATCATGTGGTCGTATTTGTAATGAAAATATTCTTGTGAAATAAGAGAAAGCATAAAATGTTCATTCAAAAGCATCTACCAGCTGCATACACTGTATTAATATAAAGACTGATATACCTAATCAGAGGTTCACATTTCAAACCAGTAGGCCTAACAGCTTCTGAGATATAAGTAAATGAAAATTCATGATTCTGTATTGTGCCCAAGAGCCAACTTTACTGCTATTGCCATATAATTATTTATAGCTGCAAACTATCAAATGGAATTGCTTACCACCACCTTACTATATGTGGTAATTGATGTGAAGTGAGGCATTGCGTCCCCTGCTGACCCCAGCATACTGAAAGTCAGATGGATTATATCTAACTCAATTATGATTGATATTATCAAAATCCGTGAAGCACAACATGGTATAACAGGCTTTCTAAGTGTGTCTATTGATTGTTTCTCTGTGTGTGCGTGTGTGTGCGCGTGTGTTTTCCAAGGCTGTTGCAATGGAGCTGTCCCCAGGGAAAAGAAGAGCAGTATTGCTAACAATTTTCATGTGTAAATTTATATTTCTGATGGCTTAACTCACCCTCATTGCCTCATAGGGACTGCCAGAATTTGTACTAGAAAAGGTTGGCTAAGAATCTTGCTACAGTAAGAAAATTTGTCAGTGTTTGATGGGGTTGAAAACCAAAATATTCTGTGATCTGCTTAGCTGTGATTACAGTAGAACAAGTATTCCTGTGTTCCAGTTCTTGATTTTGGCTGCTATGCCACTCCGTCAGTCTGTCAGAGCACAGTAGTGGCTATGCCCTGTGCAAGCATCTAGCTTTACATCCTATCTCCTGCAGATGTTTGTAAAAAAACCAAAACAAAGCATAAGGCTGGAGCAAGCAAATGAAGCCTTCCTCATTGCATTCTTACCATTTCCAGTGATCTGGAGTTCAGGGACTGCTGTTTACATCTGCATCGTTGTCTTTAATAGTCCTTTATGGACATTTCTTGTCTGAATTTTCTCCAGTCACCTTCTGAACACACACACAACTTTAACATCCAAATATGGTCTGGAAGTCTGTTTGTTTGTAAAGATACAAAGAAGTCTGTATATCATGTAAAGAGATGTGTATATACTTCTATATACCTGCTGCTTTGTCATTTCATGGATTGCTCCCTAACGGATGTAGTATGAGAAATGATGACTATTCCAAATTCATCCTTTCCATGTTAGGGTATGTTTTTATAGACTCCTCACAAATCCTTCATCAAGCTTTCCTTCCCTAATCAAAGGAATCTGATCTATTTGATTTTTCAGAAACCATTCCAAAATGTTGCTTGTCCTTGTTGTTTTTCTCTATGCTATTCTGTAATACCACGTTTGAGATCGAACACGGTGAAGTATTGGCCAATCAGGAGTGCTGTGTATGTATAATGTTTTTTCCATTACTTGCCAAAGCATTGTGTTAATGTTTACTGTCCGTACTGACTTTCTCACTTTGCAAAGTGGTAAGTTATTTAGAGTCACATACTGTCTGTCTGGTTTGGGGTATGTTTTTTTTTCCTTCCCCCTACTTATGCAATGTTTTCTTTTCTCAGCATCTTGTCTCTTCAGCTGTTTTATTACCGAGTTGCTCAGAGATTCTCCTCCAAGTCTTGATCAGTTTAAGTTTTGACTGTCCTAGGTAATGTTCTACCAGCAATTAAATTGTCAGCAGAATATGCACTTGTCCATTTTCCCAAATCAATTATGAATATGCACAGGTCCCAGTGCAGAGCTCTATAGGACGGTACATTCCCTTCATCACAAAAAGTCAATTATCAAGTCATACTTAAGTGACCAACACGTAGGATGGATGAATTAATCTGCTGGAGGAGAGCTTTTACTACTTTGCCTACTTTTTTTTCTGATTTTAAGTTTTGTGGTGGCCTAGATGCAACATAGCTCATTCAGAAACACCTGAGAACTTGACAAAGCATCTCACTGGCCTATTCTGCACTGATTTTGTGAGAAGCATCCAAAGAGTCAATTCTTGCAACATTATAAACTTGCAGCAACTGAATGTCCAATCACTGTGCAGTTGGAACAAGTTGTCCTCCAGGTATTTGGCAATTGATAGGAAGATCTACAAAAATATTCTTCATGATGATATAAGGGGTAGTCTGGATGGCTTCATAGGAAATAATAGTTGTAATTCCAGGTACTAACATTTCAGAGATTTTCATTCATTCAAGTAAAAGTTATTTTTGATTTTATTAGCAATGTATGCATTTACTTTATTTACAGAGTTTCTGTAATGTTCCTCCTCTTTTTCTCAGCCTCTCAGGAATTTCCTGGGACTGCACAAAGCAGCGTATGGGGCTGATCTGTTCTTTGCATAAAGACAACATCTGGGCTACAGGAAGTTAGTTTAGTAATGTTACCCTCTTCCTTGTAGGATCATACCTAGGAGATTGCAAATGCATCTATACTGCAGATATTACCAACTGTCAGACAGCCCCTTTGAGTCAAGAGCAATTCTTAGTTATTTGTAGCTGTTACAGTATTAAGGAAAGTTACATTTGCTCTCGCATCCTACCAGACCAGCTATGCAGGAGACCTCTTGAGCAGATAGGTCAATGTGAGTTTTTAGACCCGTGGAACTGATCCAAAGCATGGATCAGTTCAGAGGTGACATAGAAAAAATAGTTTATGATTTTCTCCAAAGTAATTTTATTCCAAGAAATAAGCTAATCACACTATCCTTTAATTAGTACTCATTAGTTATATGGAAAAATGAAAAAGGGCTTTTTCAAATACATAGCAAATAAAACTAACACTAGGGGCAATATAGGCCCACTGATGAATGAGGTGGGAGCCCTAGAGACAGAGGATATAAAGAAGGCAGAGGTGCTGAATGCCTTCTTTGCCTCTGTCTTTACTCCTGCAGGCTTTCCCCAGGAGCCCCTGATCCCTACAGCCCCGGAAGAAGTCAGGACAAAGGAGGAGATTGCCTTGGTAGATGAGGATTGGGTTAGGGATCAGTTGAGCAACCTGGACATCCATAAATTGATGGGTCCGGATGGAATGCACCCAAGGGTGCTGAGGGAGCTGGCAGAGGTCATTGCTAAGCTACTCTCCATCATCTTTGGTAAGTCATGGGCAACAGGAGAGGTGCCTGAGGACTGGAGGATAGCAAATGTCACTCCAGTCTACAAGAAGGGCAAGAAGGAGGACCCGGGTAACTACAGACCGGTCAG
>VZRW01005737.1:793134-843211 GCA_013398125.1 Aegotheles bennettii
CTGCTTGAGAGAGTCCAGCGCAGAGCCACAGAGATGATGAAGGGAGTGGAACATCTCCCTTATGAGGAAAGGCTGAGGGAGCTGGGTCTCTTTAGCTTGGAGAAGAGGAGACTGAGGGGTGACCTCATCCATGTTTACAAATATGTAAAGGGTGAGGGTCAGGACGATGGAGCAAAGCTTTTTACAGTGATGACCGATGATAGGACAAGGGGCAATGGTTGCAAACTGGAGCACAGGAGGTTCCATGTGGATATCAGGAGAAACTTTTTCACTGTGCGAGTGACGGAGCACTGGACCAGGCTGCCCAGAGAGGTTGTGGAGTCTCCTTGGCTGGAGACATTCAAACCCCGCCTGGATGCATTCCTGTGTGATGGACTCTAGGTGACCCTGCTCTGGCAGGGGGATTGGACTGGGTGATCTTTCGAGGTCCCTTCCAACCCCTAGGATTCTGTGATTCTGTGATTAGAAGATTCAATATCCATTTCACAAGAAATTCACAGAGCTGTGAAGTTACTTGCTTACTTTGTTCTTCTAGAGATGTAAATTTTCCTGATACTTCAGGTACAAGAATGTCTATAATGCATTGCCTAAGATATGTTGATAGCATGCTTATTTTATGTTTCTCTCTTCAGGAAAGCAGTATATTACTAATTCTATTGCTATTTAAATCCAAATGGAATAGTATTTACATGGGCTGTATCTTCAGTACTTTCCAAGTTCTCTTATCTTCTCTATCAAAAGTTCTGCATTTTCCTTATACAAAGCTGGTATCTTAAGGAAAGATCTCTTGCTCTTTTTTTTTACTGTTAAAGAATATTACCTGACCTAGGATGTAGATGAAGTTGCTTTTCCTGACTTTCATTATTCAGAGCAAAAAAAAATTCTTTGAGTGAGCCATCAAAGGCAAGACATCTATATTACACTTAAATTTTGACTCCAAATGTCAGCTATCAAGCAGGTAACTGGCCATGGCACTCCACTTTAACCCAGGTAACTTTCATGATTGTATGGCATATGACATCAAATGCACGTGCTAGTGGCTGACCCAGTGTTTAACAGTGATTCACCACTGGAAATAGTCTTTGAAATTCATAAATTCAAGGCAAGTCTGTTTTATGGGGACTGATAATGCTGTATTAGTTGCTGGAAGTTAATGAGGTCCTGTGTTTGAGTACAACCAGATTAAAATGAAAAACGAACCACATTACATTCTGTTTCAACAATTATTATCAGTTGGTTGTAATATAAATATGCAAATTTTTCAGCTTGAACTTTAACATCCTCTGTATAGACCATTCATCTCTTTAAAGTATTAATTTAAGTTGTAAAAGGATCCATACATCATTGCATGTCATTTTGAAAACAAATATTAATCAATTTTACACTCTGAATTGCCACTGTGCAAGTGTAATGTCCATTATTTTGGAGCAAGTCAGTGGCAAGAAATTTACATATTCATTCTTGGCCTAAGAAATTATATGATAATACAAGTACAACACAAGAAATTCAAAAGACTTAAGACCTTATCATCATCTATTCAATGGCAAAAAGCCTGCCTTTGCATTCTCAATGCATTGGTATGCAGATTAGGAATATGTTTCTCATTCCTATCAGTATAACCTTGAAAGCTGGTGACAGCTGAAGTGTAGTCATAAGTTTTCTCTTCCAACAGAAAAATAGAAAGAAAAAAGGCAACCAAATGAGTGTAAAGGATACAGCAATTTCAAGTTTTATGATAAGCTTTTTGATAGTGTATCTGACTACTTAGCTAGACTGTGCTGTGTGGATATGCACCTTGGAGTGTGTTATCTCTAGATTTAGATAGAATTGTAATTGCAAGTGCATCTTTGCTACTAAAGTTCATATTTCTGATATGTCAGAACTAAGCCTGTCTTTTATTAGTTAACATTATAGGAAATACTTGCACGTTTGCATGTTAAATATTGTGAAGGACACCAAATTTTATGTCAGCTGTCTCCCAGAGAAAGGAGGCAGAGTTTCCACTTGGAAAGCAAGCCATCCCAGACAAACACAGTACTGAAAGCCTTGTCCTACTGGGATAAAAAGGAAGCAATGGCTACGATCCAGGTTGTTTGCCTGTTTCTTCTGAGGAGATCACAGAGACTGAAATACTGTTTTACAGTCAGAATTGAAATAGGCGAAGACAGAAGATAGGATAATTTAAACCTTGCTAATGCTTTTCTGTCCGAAGTGTGTATCCTCACTCAGCAGCAGCTGCTCTTTCTCAGGTTCAAGTCTGGCAATGATGAAGGTGAGTTCCAGCTAATGATAATGAGAATGCTGCTTCCACTTGAGAAAAGCAAATAGCTATTCTGGTTAGAAGTGGAGATTCCAAAAATGCCATTTCTGAGCTGCAAGATGACAGGTGGAGAAAAGAATAGCAGTGTAGGTATCCCCTTCGTAACTACCTCATCTTTGTTAATTATGCAAAACCAAGCTCTTTGACATAATCGGCCTAGCAGAGGTTATACATAAGCTCCCTCTAGTGGATTGTTAAGCAAGAAATTATAAAAGCAAACATCTTTTCTCCAAACATTTTCTGTCACTCAGTGTGAACATGAGAATACTATAGTCACTGTGCTGTTCACGTGTATCTATCTGTTGTTATCTCCGATCCCCTGCTTGCTGCCTCAGGAAAGTCTGTGAAACAATACTGGCCATAAACCTACAGTTATAAGGCAAGGCAACTGCAGTATTTTTGGGCTGGGCTTGCTGTTCTTCTTTGCTCCTTGGCTGGGTCAGTTTGATTGCTGCTTCAGAATACTGATGCTTCTTAATCATCTGCCTTTGTTTTCTGGTTAAGTGAATGGGTGAATAATTTGCCACACAATCTCTGTCGATCCAATATATTGTGAAAGGACAGTTGAAACAATACACGTGCTCTTCGTTTCATAAATTTGTCATTACAACATAATCAGATCATTTGCACTTATCCTGCTCTTATACAGGCTAATTCTATATTCCTGGAAAAAAGCACATTCGCTTGCAGTGCTCTGTCTCTCTGTTTTCCTGGGTGTTCACTTAGACCAAAACTGCAAAGGAAGCACGCGAGACACTTGTGTTCCTTGTATGCACAGTTCAGGCAGATGGGGGGAAAATCATAGAGAGTACACTTGCAAACGGCCAGATAAAAATGCAACAGTACATCAGATAGTCAACTGGATTTAGGATTATAACAGACATGTAAGCAATTAGGGTATTTGCTAGTTCAAAATACTCACATGAATGAACCCACATTATCTTCTGAAAAGCATAATAATACGTAATTGCAGTAACAATTCCTCTTCCATTATCTCCTAGACATCAACAGTGTGTACGTTCTATAATATCCTGCACAATTGATAGCAGGCAAGCTCCTCAGTAAGAGAAATACTCCCAGATGTGGTAATGTCCCAACACTGTGGCTGCTACCTAATATTAAAGAATTACAGTAGAAATGTTTTAATAACAAACTAGAAGCATTTCAGTTTTTATGTGGCATAGATTGCCACAGACACTGCCAAGCAGCTTTATAGAGTTCTAAATCTTCATTCAATGCCCCTTTACATCATTTGAATGAAGATTTAAACCTCAATAAAACTTTCTGAGTGCTTGTGGCCATCTTTGCTGTATACTAATCAAAGTGGGGTACAAGCAGTCGAATGCACTGTAGTACACCTAATGATCAACACTATATATAGTGACATTTTCCCTGGGAAGATGAGCTGTGTTAAAGGCTCTCTTCATGGATGGTGCAGCAGTACACGTAGAAACAAGCATTTATATCCAGTTTTTATGCAACCCTTTAAAAGACTGCTTTGGGGTTGGTGGGGTTTTTTGTTGTTTTTCTTTCCCCTATGTCATATTTTCTCTGTAACTGTTTTGAATTAATTTCTTATAAGGAAGAGATTTGGGAGAAAATAATAAAAAAAAAAGAAATGAAAGCTAATATTTATGGGCAAAATTGCCACAGCATTACGGTTCCATTTCCTTCTTTGCTTATCAACCTCCAACTATAATTAAGATATTGCAGTGCAGTGAGTTTTGGCATTGAATTAGAAGCTTAAATGAAATTCAACTTCTAGTTAAGATATTGGCTGGGAACTTCAACACATGCTAGGGCACAAATACACACACGAGATGACTGAGTGGAATTTGAAAGAAACTTTACTGTGAGAATAAGCTGTTGATAGAGAATATGTTTTGTTTCAAAAATGCAGCCACTCATTCAGGAAACAGTCTGCAAAAGAAATAGCCAGTCACTGAATTGTGGAGAGGCTTTGGGGGTTGGATGCTTCTGAAGAGGAAGGTGTGGGACCATTGTGTGGGTCTGAGCTTCCACAAACTTCCACAAATGCAAAGGAAAGCACAACTTCCCTCTTGAAGATCAGACTCCCACCAGAGGGTGTTTCTTTATTTTTCCCTCTTTTTCTTACATCGTTAGTGATTAAAGTCTGTGAAATTACTCACCTTAAGCAGTTACCTGCAGAGGTATCTGTCTGAACCCCTGTAGTTCTAGAGAAGGACTTTTTGTTCTGTGCTTCTCATGGATACTTTAACAACGTCATTCTTCCTATTGAAAACAAGCAGTGACAAGCAAAGCTTCATTGGTAGGGCTACTAAGAACACAGTGTGACAACTACTCTCTTGTGAAGCATACAAATTCATTCAAAGACATAAAATTAAAAATATTAGAAGTATATCTTATTTGCACTAAATGATGCTGCCAGGAGATTTTAGAAAAGTCTGTAAAAGTGGTAGTAACTGTGAAAATCAAGCTCTAATTTTTTTTCCTCATTCTTTAATGGGAATTTAAAGAAGACCAACTATTGAAACAGGCCAGCCCCTCTCCTCTTGGTGGTCAAGCTGGTTATGGTTCTGTAAAAGCTAACATCTAACCTGCAAGGGGAATGCATCGGTTACGGAGGCACTCAAAAACGGGCTTCTCACAATGCCCTGATGGACCTGTTCCACTTTTGTAAAACATTTCAGGTTTTAATAAATCAAATGGAGACAAACTGATTCTTTAGCATCATTTTGAGGGAAATCATCTCATTTCCAGTTCTTGTGTCAAGAGATGCAGAACTGGGTGAGCTCTACAGAAGAGAGACTTTCCTCAGAGTCCCTGGGTGGATGCCCCCCTTGGAGAAGAAGGAGCAGCAGTAGTACATCCTTCTCCTTGCTGATTTCTGGCTCAAAATATTAGCACATTGACTTTAGGTCAAAATTCTTGTTTCAGGGTGAATTAAGCTATACTTTTCAGCAAATTTATCATTGGCCCAGAACATGTGCTTTGCTCCAGTGCTGATATTCTTGGATGCTGCCAGGAGACACCACCTTTCAAATAGCACACCCATCCAAGGAGCCTGACTGGTCTGTCTGTCAGTCTTGCACAGCAGCTGGCTGTCAGCCCTCCTTCTCCTGATGAAAAGATTGGTGGCAGCAGTTTCACAAAGCTAATGAAAAGAGAACCAAAAAAAGTATGAAATATGTTGTTTGTGATGAAACAACTTTCTTTGTTGCAAATTTTTCGTCTGTTACAAAACTTAAAACCAAAACAATCCCCCCAAAATAAAGACAAACCCAAACTCCCCAGACTTACAGGATCTTGAAAATAAAAGCAAATGAAGGCCTCTTCCTCCAAAACACCATAGCCTTGTCAAAATCAGTGAAGCTTTCTCAACTTTCACCAGTGGAGAACCAGGCCTGAGGGTTCTGTCTAGAGATTTGTAGGTAAGAGATGGGAGTAAAACTAAGGAAAAAAAATTATATTTCCCTCTTGGGTTCAAAATGAGAACTGAGTTTAACATAATTTCCAAATGTTTGATCCCAAGCAGTAGGTTAGGAGGGGGATGTTTTAAGCAAAATCATCCCTTCCTTTCCTTTGTATTTCTTTATAAATAACGTATTACCTATATTAAGGTAAACTGAATCTATTAGACAATTACCTAAGGGGATTGCAAAACTGGGGTCTGCATTATAAAGCAAGTGAAGTTATGACAGCTGTGACCCCAGAGGAATCAGGGCTGAATAAAGACTGTCTCCATTGCAGACAAATGATGATAAAGTGATCCTTTTAGCCAACAGTCAATGGAACCTGACAAGGCCAAACCTCCAACTAATGAACAGCCCAACCTTTGCTACCAGGGAGATGTACTGAAAGTTTAATCTCAATAAGCATCAAAATACATTTGCCCAAACATTTTTAACAAAAGAGTGGCACATATCATTAAATGGCCACAAAGTTAGATGAGTGAGGGGGAAAATAGGGGGAGGGGTGTGTGTTCTTACTGTATCACAGGTGCACAAAATTGCCTCGATAGAACAATATCTTATTTTTCTTCTAAAATTGAATTTCAGATGGTACCTACGTCACACAGACCTAATAATACAGAAAGCAATTGTCTCAATGATTCCTATTAAATCTGTGCATTTCCAGATCCATAGAGTAATGTCAGTTACAGAACAATGTCAGGCTGACGGACGCAGCACAGCGTTAAAGAAAAAAAATCATGCACACAATAGGCCAGCTGCACATTAATAAATATGTAATGTTTGATTAAAAATATGGATCGTATTTTTCCCCCCAATTGCTGACTACCCCTAAGGCAGAAGATGTGATCTGGCTCCCACTGATGGGTTTATTTCTTGCTTGCTTTGAAAATACAAACTAAAATGTTTTCCTGTCCCAGCTGTTTCCCATTGTTCATGTTTATCAGCTCAAAGGGTGAACGGAGGAATAAAAAATACGCTCGCATTTCAAATGTGCCAGTCAGTCAATCTATTGTTAAAAGAAGAAAGCCTAATTGTCTGTGCTGGCAAACTTCTTTTTGGTGAATGTCCAGTTTTTAAGAAAAGCTATTCAGCTGTGCCATTTGTTTAATACATGCATAAAAAAGCACATAAAATCACAAGTTTTCTGTGGGATGGGATGGGGGGGTGGGGAAAATCACATCTATAAGTTATAGCCTTGAAACACTCAAGTGATGGCCTAAGGAGTAGTCCATGGATTACTTTTTTTGGTTCTTCATTGGTCTGAATAAGTGGCTAGAAGGAATTTTCATGGAATAAGAGTTAATGATGTCCTAAAACTGAAATTTGTCTCCTTCTCTAAATCTTACATTTTGCACCTTTGAGGAGCAGCACCTCTTTCAAATTACTTCATCAGTGCAGTGATTAACGTCTTGTCCAGTTATATCCCCAGGAGTTTTGTGGTTTTATTTAAGCTACTACTATTCTTAATTTCTTCCCAAAATGTGGTTCTTCAGACCCTCATCCTAAGAAAAAAGGGGGAGTCAGGATTGGGAGAGAGCAGGAACTACTTCACTGCACAGGAGAATCTTCTGTTTGTTTCCAGCTCTGGTGACAGTTACACAGCTCTACCCTGTCTGTGACTTGTTCTCCAGCTCGTGCTGGCAGTGCTGCTCTTCCAGCTTTCAAACCAAGCTCAGCTGATCAGAACTGACACTCATTTTACACTATGCAAATTAGCAAAAAATGAATTCAGCGACTACTTTATTGGCCAGGACTGTGTTAGTCCATCTTTCTGTGGCTAGCAGTTTTTCTTTGCTAGGGGCTTCCCTGTTTTCTGGGCTTTTCTTTTTTTTTTGATAAGGGAAGAAACAAGTGGCATTATCATCCAGCTATCACCCCCTTGTGACACTAAGATGAGGTTTCACTCACAACAAATTTTTCTTACAGATCTTTCTTACATGAGGAGTTCAATAACTCCTCATGACATCTGAATCACCATTCCTGGGTGTCTGGGTTAACACCTCAAAGAAATTAATCAGGCAATAAGGTAATTGTCCCAAGTGCTCTGCAGACTGAAGTAGCTGCTTGGGTTGCCCTGAGCTCACGTTTCCCTGGAAGTCTGAGAGCCAAATACTGCCTAAAATTGGAAACTGGGAGTCTAGGCATGAGCTACCTCACTCAATAAACTGAGGTCTTGTGGTTTGTCTAAGTCTGCCTTTACTAGGAGTTGCTGGCAAATATGAAGATGTTTCATACTGGGGAGCACAATGAACTGGCTCCATAAAGAGTCAGTTCAAAGGTTGTCAAGGCTGAACAGTAGTTGGAATACACTAATAAGCCAGCCTTTACATGTTTACAAACTTAGACCTGGTCCTGCATTTGGATGTTTGTGGATCTATCTGTGAACTGCCACGATTGTGTCCATGGTCTGCGGCTACACCTCACTGTTCATCTTTTGGTATCTCTGACCTCTGTGCACTCACACTTGTAACAGACACGTTCCTTGGTATCCCTGGCACATAACATAGCACAACTTCACAGACCAGCAGTGCTCTGTGGAACACAGTTTGAGAATCACATTGTTGAAATACTGCTTCTGTAATTGTTAAACCTACATATCATGCTAAAAATACATCCATGTACACTTTTGTGCACAACAGATGATATTTCGTGCCTTATTTTTTGCTTTCTTCTTGCTGATCTATAGCTTATATATATATAAGCTATATATAAATATATACAAATATATAACTGTCAGGTCAATACAAAAACCAGACCATCATTTCTAAATGAGCCATATTAAGTTAAGGAACTTGAATGGTTATGGGGGAAATATTAAAAATAAATACAAGACTTCAACAAAAATAGGTAGATTTTACATGATTTTTTTTCTGTTGTACTTTTTACAGTCTGAGCAGTATATGCAGTTGTCTTCTTTTCTAGAAAGTGTCTTCACGTTCCCTCCAATGATGCTTAGCACAAACTCTGCCCCTTTTCTGCAAGTGGTGTCAGGCAGTTTGGGCTGTGTATTGGTGAGATCAAGCCCTCTTCATGGCCAGTAATTTCAGAAACTTCACTGACTATTAATTTATTGACTTTGAAGAATAAAAATTATGCAGATGTATTCCAGAGAAGGTAAAACTAAAAAGGAGAATTACTAAAAAAAACCCCCAATATGCAGCAGGTGGAAGGGAAGCAGTCAGGGAGAAAGGGCACGTGGCTGAATTTTAGCTGTTTATTTGGAAGATTTTTGTCATTGCCTTAGGGACTCATAAGGCAAAATACAGCTCAAGAGTGGTGCACCTTGTGACAGCAGGCAGGCATCAGGTGAAGGTTCCCCCCAGGAGGAGGTTGGGTGGCTAGAGAAGCAAATGGATGTGCTGGGAAGGGGTGTGAGAGGAGCCTGCAAACCCTCCTGGGGGAACACAAACTCTCTGTGGCTCTCCAGGAGCCCCAGTGTCAGAGCTGCTGGAAACCAATTCAGTCTCTTTCTGTTTTTACAAATTATGGAGAACTGCATTGTCTTCTATAAAGCACTCGAACTGCCACAGGTGGACAACACACAACAGTCTCTAGATGCTCAGGGCAACTTCTGTAAAGCCACTATTAATATTCTGTAGCTTCACTATTAAATTGTAACAGACTTCTCCAGTAAGGGTGAAGAAAAATTTTGGCTTAAATTCAGTAATTGATGAACTGCTTAGAAGGTTTCAGTTAGTAGATTATGAGCTGTTCATCACATCGAATCTACCAGTTTTGGGCGGATTCTGCAAATGTATTTCTTTCCCCCAGAAAAGAAACTGAATTTAACAAACAGCCTACAGCGCTATGACTCTGAATCAACATTTAGGGCTTGATCCAGTATTTGCTTACTAGGATTTCCCTGCAATGATGTGCTGAAGTAAATTAGTAGAGTTTGTTAAGATCTGATAAAGCACCAAACAATTGCTCTCCTGAAAATACTAACACATAATTACATTGATTTACAGTAACTAAAATGTAAACTAACTCTGGATGTTGCTGTCTGATGACATTCCAGCATCATAGGTCCAGGACAGATCTCCACTGTCCTGTGATTTCTGTCATTATTTGCTCCTATCAGTATAGGTGTAAGAACAGAACAAAACGAAGCAGAGCTCTTTGTGTGTGCTCAGCCCTAGTTCAGAGCAGTACTCTATGTGTAAATATGACTTCATAAAACCAACAGAGACCTCCTATTTAATAATCTGAAATAGTAGGTCAGTAAGCATAGCAAGCATTAGAAATTGCCACTTCTCAAGCCCTGTTCTGACATACTTACTCCAGCCAAAAAAATAAAATGGTATCCCTAAATCACAATTCACTTAAGAATTTGCTGATCTCTCAAAGCAGAGAGGAATTTGCAAAATGATTGCTTAGTAATTGTCACTATTTATTAAGTAATTGTTAGCTATTTTTAAGACTTGACTTTCCCAACAGGAAAATCCACAGGTTAAAGTCAAGTCCAGCTCCTACTAGAAGCACTCTAAAGTAAATCCCCACCTGAATAACTGCCACCTTATTTCAGCCAGAAACCAATTCTTTTCAAGAAGGGGAAAAAATGTCTTCCCCTGGTTTAAAAGAATATTTCTTCACAACATTTTTTCCTTTAATTTTTTTGTAAAAAAGGTAATTTTCTCAGCATGAAGCATTTCTGTATTCTTTGTCCTTTGAGAGACAGACTAATTGGCAAGACTTGGCAGAATTAGTGATATTATTGAACTTGTAATTGTCTAATGTCTTAGTGTCCTAGATGGAAAGTCAATATGCTATGATGTCCCCCAAGCCAAATTAATAAAATGTTAAATATGGTGGTTTGCAACCATTTGAAATGCCTGTTTGAAATCCTGCATATCCTACATGTAGTGATTCAGAAGCTAGTAGCAGAGGGTAGTTGAGTGCTGTATCTCCCAAAATAAATCTGCCTCTTCCTGGCGTTTCCTGTTTTCACTCTTTCGGACCTTGTGGCACAAATTTCTGCTATGACTGTTTCTCCTTCAGTGGCCCAGAGCTTTTCCAAGACTTCTGAAGGAGACAATAAAACATAATGTATTGCTGAACAGACTACATTCAGTACACCTTTTTAATACTATATTTAGCATTTTCTTTTGTAATAGCAACTTCTTTTGAAAGTAGTGCTCAGTTCAGAATGGGGTATTGACTTGGACTGTTCAGACATTCTTTTATTACCATGAATATTGTTATGCCCTGCATTTATTGTACTCTCCATCACAGTGTCCTTGTTATCCACTGTACAACAATCTTACAGAGTGGAGTTTACACTCTGGAGCAAAACTTCAGACTGGACTGTAATGTACTATAAATAAAACAATATAACATTTCTTAATAATTTAAAATATAAAAAATGCAGCATAGAGATTTTCAGAAGCAATTAGCACTAACTCAGCTCTCTTTGAAATCAAGAAATCTGTTTTCCTATGAATCTGTGTCATTCCTGGTTTGGAAGGCAAATTCATAGACTTTCATAAAATGCAGCAGATGAAGCCCATGTTGTGCTTTATATAATTTTCCTACTACCATCAGAAAGAATAAATTTCTTATAGGCTGTGTGGACCATCTGTTACATACAAAATGTACTTAGGGCTAAAAAATAACTGTCTTTGCCTCTGTGGTACTTCCCTTGTAGATGCCATACGCTATTTTGTTTTATGCTATATACTGTAATACCTTGAGGTAATCAGAACCACTAATTTTCTCAGAAATCATGGCCCACCCAAAGCGATGACTTTTGACATATCATAATGTGTGTTATGTATGGCTGGTGTCAAGAGTTGCCTAGATATGCTGATAATGAGCCATACTTTTGAAGAGTCATAATCAATTATCCTTCATTTAGAAAGTCAGATCCATCAACCTGACATCAAAATGTCATAACCCATTGATCTCACATTGCAATCAAGGACTCTTGACTCTTATTAATGGCATTCAGCTACACCAGTTACATCAGCAATCCTAGTTATCATTTTAGTGGTATCATTTAAAACACTGTTAAGTTAGTGGCTAAATCCATTCATCCTTTTCTTAATCCTTATTAATAGTTTTCAGTAATTCTAATGTAGATGTTTTAAAACTTCAAGCAACCTTAAATCCAATATGATCTATGTACTAAAACAAATAAGACAACACACCTGTGAGTCAGAAAGAGCTGAGTGGATTGGATTCCCTTCTTGGGGTCATTCTACCTCTGCTCTCATAGTTGGTGATGTCAACACAGTCTTTTAAAGAAGTTGCTTCCTGCTATCTCACTGCTGCCCATCTGTTATTCCTGTATCTCCCGATGACATGTCACCAATGGTAGTGACAATTTCTTATCCACTGCTGTCAGAAAAAGAATAGCTTAGGAGCTTGGAAACAAATTTCAAACTAAAAGTTGCTTTGAAGTTTGATCTGCTATTCAGTGAAACACAGTGCAGAAGAAACAGTAAATGCGTCAAGATAAAGGGAGGAAAAAGGGAGTGAGAATGGTGGAGCACGAGAGAGATGAGCTGCGTTTGCATGCATATCCACTGTGCCTTTTAGGGCACAGATACTCAAGAGATGCATAGCCCTGCTGCCATGTGGGATGAGGTCTAATTTTTTGATTAGTGGGACATTTTCTGTGTTACAGAATTTTGCAGCAGAACTATTTCAATATCCACAAACACTCAGGACTCTTAATGTTAAAAGGTTTTGTTCCTATTTTCAATTTAAACTTAACAGATTTTAAATTGCAATATGACTACTTAAAGCAAGTCTGAGGAAGAAAATTGTATCAGCAGAACACTATATAGCAATGCCTCATTTCTTTCAAACACATTATTATACAATCAAACATCCCCATGGAAGGTTTAATGTTTGATAAGCAGTACTTTCCTAGTAGGAAAGTATCCAAATAAACATTTTTTTACCTGGTCTAATAATTGCAAATTAACTGGGATAGGCAAACAATAGTTTGCCAAGTCCTACGAGGCCACTCTTGCCAGCCAGCTCCCTGCAAGACTCTCCCTGACAGCAACAAGTTTGTGGAATCAGGCCCTTTGTTTGGATCAATGCTCATCCCTTCAGGCAGAGCTAATTGGCTAATTCAATCACACTGGCTATTTAATTAATAAGGAAGCCCAAAATTCCACATGAGATGAAAGGATGAAGAGCCCGGGAATGACCCTTGATAATAATAAAAGATAATTACAACCAAGAATTGCATTATTCAGACTTCATTATTGACATGATAAGCACTGCCATATGCCATGCAAGCTGTGATATGCGCCCTACTGATCCTAGGTGGAACAAAAGATCTTAGGTATCACTGCTTGCTGTATTTCAGTGCAAATGGGACTTCAGGTGAACTAAACACTATGCATAAAATCAGGAAAAAAGAAAACTTCACAGCAGTAATGATGGGAAAGCAGTTTGGCCACGTTGCTGCCTGCCTGTGTTCAGGTAGAGCAGTAACACTTGGGAGAGCAGAGATTCATTCCTCTGTGTAGAAACACTAGGGATGTGAATGATGAGATCTGGCTCCAGCAAAAGCCCAGTCTTGCAGCTTAGCTCCTGAGTGAGGGTGTCTGGGTGCCGCAAAGGAAAAACAAAACAAAAAAAACAACCACAAAATTATTATGTTTACTGACAAAAATAGATGCTTCATGAAACAGTGCCAGGTGTTATTGCAGAAACATGCAAGAAACCACAGAGAAAGGGATGGGGAATGACATTGATTTTAAAAGCAAATTTCCAAAATGTGAAACAGAAGTTTCTGCAAGAATGAAAAATTTCCACAGAAATGTTGGGCCTTTTTTATTTGCACAAGGCAAAAAGTGTCTGCTGACCCCAGTGAAGCAATATGTAGGGGTTGCCCAAGAGACACTGGGCATGAAGACAAGTAACTAGACTATGTCACCTGGGACACCACTCCCCTTACAAATCTTCATGTTGTGTGCTAGCTCTGAAAGACAACCAAGCTGTTGGGAACTAGAATTAGAAAATGGAGATCTGGGCTTAATTTTTTGCTCTGCCTTTCACTCCTTGTGGACCTTGGGCAAGCCACATGTAGCAGTGGGTCCAGTTCTTTCTCCTGTGCTTTGTTCTGTCTCCTCAGACTGTACATTCCTAAGGTGGGGACCACCTCTTCATCTGGATATAGCACGGAAAGTCCCAATCTCATTGGGGTTTTTTAGGCAAAATTAAAAGTTTTATAAAATCTTCCCCAATTCCTAAAGAGTTCCTGAGTTTTATTGCTCATTAAAGTCTGAATCTGAGAAGCCAATGTATTTGATTTCTAATGAATGTAACCCTTCAGTAAGATCACAGCTGTAATGTTACAGAATCAGTCATGTAAAGAATAGTCCCTGCAAGAAAACCTGCCTTCTCTTTTTTCTCTTTAACCTCAATAGAGCAGTTCTTTTGTTAATTACAGTTACTGCACACTGTGATATTGAAGTGCTCTGTTCTCAAACATATTCTTATTTATTTTAGTCCTTTTTTTCCCAGGTAATGAAATGTCAGAACCCTACTTTTTCTGGTTTTGTAGTATGTTGATCAAAGTGACCTTTGCTTTGCAGCAGACACAAATCAATATAGCGCTCTGCAGTATTTGACAGATAAAGGTGCAACATATAATAAATGGCAATCACTGACGAGGAGAGCAAGAAAATACCTGCCAACTTCAGTTCATACTGGCAATTTTCAGACAATGCCACATGTTATGTTCAAAGTAAAATTCATTTGTCCATCTAATAACAGAGATGGGGGATATTAAAGGACTCAGTTTTGTTAAAGAAATGTTTCATCTCACAGTAATAATTCAGAGTCCAGTCAGGGTCTACAGTGGTTGGTTGCAAGTAAAGTTATTACATTTTGAAGACAGGTTAGAAGAGCAATTTTCCTTGCCATAAAGGAAAGGGGGGGACAGAAAGGGGGGTAGAGAAGGCAGACAGAAGACTCTTACCCCAGAAATGAAATAGTAATTATATACACACATACAAACACAGTCTCTCATTCTCACTCACACATACGCTGACACACACACAAATTGTCTTAATATCCTAAAGCACCTCTCCAGTATAGTGTTTTACAGCTGATGGTTTGATTTTCTCATACTCTTCCAAACCTGCTGGCGTTACATACAACTGTAACCAATTTCTATTTAAATGCTTAATTGGAAATAGTATCTGCAAAGTAGCTGAAAGATTTAAAGTCAAATGGCAGCTTCAGCCTACTATAAATGAAGTCTGTGTGTACTGGAATAAATTTCTATTTCACTATGGCTTTCTTATTCTCGGTAACACAAATAGCTCAAAGAGTCCAGCCCAAACAGAAAGCAAAGCTGGATTTTACCCACTGTGATGAGTGGTGCTCAACCGTATCAGAAGTGGTGGCTGAGCAGCTGCTGTTCACAGCATAAGCACAGGCAGACCAGCCCTCAAAGCAGGCTCGTGGCAAAGCATGAGAGAAGCTGAACTGTGTGAACCAAAACCCCTCTGGAACAGGAGCAGCAGAGATCAGGGCACCCTGTCTGTGGGGTGGAGTTCTGGGTGCTTCATATGAGGGGTCTAATCCTGCCAAACCTTGCAGGTGACCTCTGGTTACATTTCTTATTTCCTAAGACATAAGTACCTGTCCATGGAAAGTAAAAGAACCTGCTGGCAGGACCTTTTAGTGAACATAGCCTTCTTTGGGCACCTAGAAAGCATCTGTATCTTCTCGTAGGAAGCCATTTTTTACTATGACTGAAAGGCCTTTCTGTGTATCTGTTGTTCATAATGTGTGTGAGCTTATGACTTGCGTTTGAGTGCTTCTTATTTTCACAGCTACTTTTTATGAAGCTGTTGATACACTTCAGGCAAAGTAAGGCAAATTCACAACATACTGGTGGCTCTTAAGAGCCATTTGATGTGGTTCAGTGAAGACATATATCTAATTTATGAAGCCAACACTTCTGTCCCAAAATGTTGTGCATGTACATGGCAGTGCAGTGTGTACCTGTCAGTGCCTCATACCTCCCCTGTGCAAAACCTAAGGTTGTGTGGGCTATGTTAACTTTGGATTATGGTGTTCAGCATATGAGCATTTATCAGTATGGGGCTAATGGTCAAATTCAAGGTTGAAATTTATGGCTGAACCTGATATATAAAAAGCAGGACAGCCTTCAGGAAGAGGATGAAACACCGGTTGCAAACACAGTGCTGCCTCAGCATGCTGACCAGAACACATCTTGTGTCGACAGGCAAAAGGGGAAGTTTAGTTCTAGAGAATAACTAAAGCACCCCAGAAATGGTAGGAATCTCTTTGAACTGCTCCAGATTCTTTTTAATTTAGTGAACTTTTCATCACTTTTAGCTGACTCTTTTTCAGTAGAAATATTGTATTACTGTACTTATACTCAGTCTTCTGTGCTCTGTTCAATATAAGACAGCTCATGCTGCACATATAATACTATACAAATGAGAATTTATCTGTCTTTTGTTACTATTCTGCCATTTTTATACTACTTTCTCACCCTTTATGAAAATTTAGTTGCTCTTTTTTTGACAAAATATTGAACATGAACCAGATGTTTTGTGTCATTAGTCTGCAATAATGCCAGACATTTTCCTAAGCTGCTGGATGCATGATTAACCTTAAACTGATCCTACTTCTGTGTATCATTTCTCCTGTGTCCCATTGTACCCATCATTACCTGTGAAATATCATGTAGCCTAGTTCATGTTAAGCTATTCTGAATTTCTCACACTCTCAAGCTTGTGCAAAACAATTATTTCTCTGATCATTATACATTTTGCCACTGAATATATTTACTGCAAACCAATCACTTAACAGGGGGTCTGTAAGGAACTGTTAGTAGCTTCTGACCTCTCCAGCCTGGGCAGTGTTATTTTATAGTTCAGCAAAACTTCTTCCTTGTGGAACGTCTTTGTTATTTGAAATGGCCTGGTAGAGGAATGGTTCTATACTAAGTTATCACAGTCTGGCATGTTGTCAGGGTATTGGCAGATATGAATACATCACATTCATCTCCCCCAAAAGTTGTACGTAGTTGTTCAAAAGCGTGGGTTTGGGGGAGGAGAGGGTCTCTGAACATCATAACCTCGCTGAGGGGATTGTCACCCCAACTGGCAAATGCTCGACCGTGAGCAACAGATTTATTACCTGACATAATTAATTGCCTAGATAGTGACATTTCCCATATTATAGACAATCATGAATTATGAGCCCAGCTGCTAGCCTTCTCATTCACTGAAATCGGTTGATAAATATGTTTATTCGAGGTCAGCTTGGCCTCATCCATTAGAAATATTGTTTTTCTAAACATTACATTGATTTAATTTAACTCTAATCAATTTAAAATGGTTCTGACAATTAACAAAAGCTTCAAATATGACCTTAAAGTAATAGGATTCATTAGCTATGTTTAGGATTAAACTTATCCTAATAGGGCTATTTTTCTTCTGAGGGCATGTAGTAGGCCGACTGGTGGTCAGTCAAAATGAAATCAATTATTATAAATTTTACAGTTTGGGTTGATTATGTCGTGCCTGCTAATTTGTATGAACAAGGACCTCAAACAATAGAAGCCATTTATTAATAACTATCTGTATCCCAACCTGTATCACACTTTATGTTACAGCTGCAGGATCATCTGTTACCCATGAAGTATTATATTCTCTACTGCTAGGCATATATGCTAATTAAACCCATAATTAATTGTAACAGTTATAGTTAAAGTCAAAATGCTGACAGCCTTTTTGGCCTATTATTCATGGTAATCAACTGATTCAAAAGACAACATAATCAACAATTCCTGCACTAGCCAGGGGATCATAATACAACAGCAGCACCAGTGACAGCTGGCACCCACAGGTCTTTGGATACAATAGGAAATATAAACCTCTAGAACTGAAATGCTTCAGTATGAACAGTGCCTATTGTTTTTCTGAGACAAAATACGAGCGTAAGTCCTAGTTAAGAACTGAATCCCTAATGCAATGGTTAACAGAAATGCACAAGAGCCACACTCCAGAGAGCCTGCCCTGCCTCCCTGGGGTAGCGGGGCACTGAGGGTTTGGTACCACCATTTAGTGTCTTCTGCTTGCAACCCCTTGGTAATCCATTCTCCACCCACAGCAGAACTGTCCCAGATTAGGGACTGGAATTCTGGAGAGTGTTTTTGAATATGAAGAACAGATTTGATTTGCTCTGTTCTCATTGAACATGTGTCTGCAGAATGGTGGACAGTGCCCAAAGAGCATGTGCCCTCTCTGGGTACATTATCTGCAGAAAGAGAGGAACATTGACTGTGCAGCAGACTTCACATTTCCTACCTACATCTGGCTGCTTCAGTGTCTCACTACCCTCATAGGAAAGAATTTCTTCCTAATATCCAATCTAAGTCTACCCTTTTTCAGCTTGAAAGTGTCACCCCTCATCCTATCACTCCCTGCCCTTGTCAAAAGTCCCTTTCCTGTAGTCCCCACAGGTACTGGAAGGTGCTCTAAAGTCTTCCTGGAGCCTTCTCTTCTCCAAGCCAAACAACCCCAGCTCTCTCAGCCTGTCTTCACGGGAGAGGTGCTTCAGCCCTCTGATCATCTTTGTGGCCTCCTCTGGACTCTCTCCAACTGCTCCATGTCCTTCTTTTACTGGGGACTTCAGAACTGGACCCAGTACTGCAGGTGGGGTCTCATGAGAGTGAAGTAGAGGGGATGGATCACCTCCCCTGACCTGCTGGTCATGCTGCTTTTGATGCAGCCCAGGATACCACTGGCTTTCCAGGCTGCAAGTGCACACTGCTGGCTCATGTTGAGCCTCTCATCAACCAACACCCCCAAGTCAATGTCAAATGCTTTGCTCAGGTCCAGGTAGATGACATCAGTTGCTCTTCCCTTGTCTGCCAACGCTGTAACCCCATCATAGAAGGCCACTAAATTTGTCAGGCACTATTTGCCCTTAGTGAAGCCATGTTGGCTGTCACGAGTCACCTCCTTATTTTCAGTGTGCTTTAGCATTGTTTCCAGGAGAATCTGCTCCATGAGCTTGCCGAGCACAGAGATGAGACTGACTGGCCTGTAGTTCCACTGGTCTTTTTTTTTTCCCCTTTTTTAAAATAGGGGTTATGTTTCCCCTTTTTCAGTCAGCAGGAACTTCACCAGACTGCCATGCTTTCTCAGATATGATGGATAGTGGCTTAGCAACTTTATCTTCCAGTACTCTCAGGACCCACAAACCATTGTCAGCAGAGATCCACAAATACTCCTCCAAGAAACGATTCTTCTGAAGCAGGTGTCCCATGTGGGCACAAATTAGGGTGTCTCCAGAGTGCCCCGAGCTCTTCAGCAGGCCTCCAGCAGTGTAAGAGAGAGTAAAGGCAAAATTAGTGGCCAGTTTCAGCAAACACACCTTGCAGCCCAGATGAGATGCAATGCCAGATGAGCCATCCGAACCTGTTGCATCCACCCATGTCTCTCCATGGGTCTCTACTTGCTTTCCTCCTCAATTTAAAGGCAATCTAGTTATCCATCATGGCATGTGGCCTGAAATCACAATCTCTGAGTCATTCCTTCTGTGGTCAGGCATGCTCACGGCCCATAGCAACACTAAGCTAGCAAGTTTATACATACAGAGCTTAGATGTGCTGCTTCTTAAACAAGGTTAGCCATAGTTTCATTACTAAGATTTACACTGTCAGTTACAGAGATGTCCATCCAATCCTATAACACAAAAATTTATGGGCATCACAGAGCAATTTTTATTGTTAGAGCTCATATACAATGTGTGCCCTTAGTGACACATTTTTAAATAAAATATATTGTACTAGTGATTTCTAATGCTTAAAATAAAATAAAATAATAATCAACTTTTAGCTGCAGTTTCCCCCTGGTTATTGAGCTGAACTTAATGACTGGCTGAAAAGTATTTGTCAACACAACAGCTGGAGAGCGACACTTTCTTGTAGCTTTATGTCACAGCATATGCCAGCCACTCAGAACATGTGATAATTCAACTGGAGCTGGTACTACAATAGCAGATGGGTTGAAGCATTGTTATTCTCACTCTAGCTCCCAGCCCTTGAGGGATCACTAAATAAAATCAAAGCAGATGGACCATTACAAGCTCATTTGTGTTCACTACAAGCACCTCAACCTCCAGTTGTGATATACTGCACCTTTGTATAAAATGACATGTATGGTAACATGACCTAATGAAAATAGCATCAGACTTGGCAAGTGAGGAATGAGGCTGAGAAATACGCACAGATCTATTTGTCACTGAGTTCTTACCTTTGACAAAGGGGTCATTCCCCCCCTCCCCATGTTCATCATTGGATTTCTCTTCCTGTTTATCATTTAATTTCCCTACATTTGTCATAAGAACTAAAAGATGTGGCCATTGGTTCTGGCTCTAGAAGATCTAGCAGGTTTTCTGGCCTCTGCAAAGACAGGATGAATGCTACTAACCACAGTGCAAACCTCCTTTTATTCACTTGTTTCCACACACTGTTAATAAATACATTAATCCAGGTGTCCCACAAATGGCAAGGGTTTGACCACCCACTGATACAAAAACCTGTTGGGATCAGGACTTTGTGTACATTTCTCAGCCTGCTCTTGTGATGAGGTCTTTCCCAGCTCTGTAGTTTGAAGCTTACAGGGGACTTGACTTAGTGCATAAAATCAGTTGCTTCACTAAGCTCCAAAATTTTTGTCTGTGAGGCCAGATTCAGCACCCCTGACCAAACTGTGGGTGTCCCAGGGTATGGAAGTAATTGCTTCTAAAGGATGGAATAGGTTAAAACTGCCAGTTGTCTGGAGGGGGGGAATCCCTTAGGGCCTGCTGACAAAGTTAGCGCTGAGAAACTCTTCATCGCATCCTCAGCAACCCAACGTAACGTTGGAGGCACATCTAATGGCTGCTTAGAAAATGTTACATTAATTTAATGTCTTCTGTGCACCTTGTACAGCAATGAACCAACAGTGTCACCTGAAGGCCTTTGTCCATAGTCCCCACTGTGACCATCGTGCTCCAGGGAGCAATGGCAAGGTGAAGTACAGCAGGCAAGCTCTCGCTTCGTTTTATGCCCACTGTGCCCTCTCTACAGCCACATGGACACACACACACACATGGACATGCACACAGTTCATGACAATTCCCAAACTAAAGTCCTTGTACATATGAGCTTTTTATATCCACGTGTATCTTTTTTCTACCTGGTTTTACACAGCTTCTGTGTGCTACTGCAGAGCCAGCCGCATTCAGTGCCAAGTACCATGTGCTGTGAACTTTCTAAAGGCTTTGGGATTTCTGTTTTTTTCCTGCCTAAACAGGAGAAAGGGCAGTAGTCAGTCAAGTGTTTGGGGAGAGTTAGATGTTTTTGGTTTGCCCTGCATGAAAAATCCCATATAAAAGTATGTAGCTTTAGTAAAAGCTCCACAGGTCAGCGGAGTGGTGGGTCCCCTTCATGCCAGCTGCTGCTTTTAAAGACCCAGACAGGTGCAGCAATGGAAAGCCAAAAAAATTGCTTCATTAGGGTTGATAAATACAGTTGAACTTCTGTGACTGCAGTATGTGAGATGAAAAAAAACTTGTCCAGCTTCTTCTGACGACAGCCTCCTGCTGAGTGTTTGAATGGTATAAGAACTAGGAATGGATCAGTAATATTTCTCACCTCAGCCAGAAAGCCCAGGCCATCCTGACAGTCTCAAGGACAGTGCTTCCAGGTAGTGTAACTGCACACAGTTCCTGGCCACGTTCACAACTGGCTTTTTCTGTTCTTCCTGGGAACTTTCTGTTAAGTATAGCAACTCATGCTCAGCTGTGAATCAGCATAACTACATCAGAAGCATGTGCAGGTCAGGTCAGATGCCAGCACTGCCTCTTATCTGCTGGCCAGCTTTCCTATCAGCCAAACTAATTTGCTAAGATAATTCTGTTTCCTGCCATCTATAACAATAAATCAACCACTGTAGCTTCATTGAAGTCTCGGCTAACTAATGAGCTGCCCTTGAAATTCTTAAACTCTATGCAAGGGAGGGAGTGGGGAAGAAAACCCTTATTCTTCTAAATATAAGAAAGTTTTAGATAAACAACTTGATGTTCTGGGCAATGCTGTATCTCCTCAGCCCTATGTAAATGGATCATTCTGAGGCTAAACCAGTAAAGGCATCAATCATTCCTTTAAAAACAGATTTTCTGAATAATGTGATCTCAGATGGTGGAGCTTACATGGGGCAAACCCAAACATGGAGAGGTGTGGTACAGAAAGAGCACTTTCAGGAAACTGTAGGAGCAAAATGACAAGGGCTCCACTGTATTGTTTTCTCAGATTTGATATTTAATAATGCTGAATTTTATTTTTTTTAAAGGGTCTTTCATTTCTCGTGGAATTTCAGCATTTTCTTTTGGCTTTTCCTGCAGATCAACACTGGTTTGTATAGCTCTGCTGGGATAAAACTCAGTCGTGCTGTACTCGTTGGGTTACTGAAGGAGCCAACACCACCTCAGCAACACAATTGGGTTCATTCAGGCAGTCATTTGGTAGAAAGATGTTTTAAAATAATTGCATATCCCCTCCCTGTCTTTAAATATTCAGAGGAAAAGTCACAGAAGAACCGATAATGTGACAATAATAATGAAGCTGAAGAACAGCATTGTGGTGTGAACTCACTCATATATCCCTTGGTTTCATTTACATGTTTAGCAGCTGCTTGTTTCTCCATCCTAGAAAGATCATTACCTGACTTGTAAGAAGAGAAGGGAAGTCTGTTCACCTTTGGGCAACTAGCTCTGCATTTATTAATAGTCGTTGCCCATCTCATTATACATTTAATTGCTGCATTATAATTTATTTATTCATTGATTTATTGTAACAGATGAGTAGAAACAAAATTACCTTTGCAAATTACTTTGATAGGTGGGAAATTTGCATGGTTTTAAAAAAAACAACATGCAATGTGGAATGTGAGATGCTACCTAGTGAACAGGAGCTTAATGTGTGAGTGCTAGCTAGTTAGAAAGGGAAGGTGAACCAGCCAATTTATATAGACTGTTTAGAAAGAAATTACTGTGCAACTTACCTGCAATTATCCTTACATTCCCAGGTGTCTCTTTTCTTCATGGAAATCAGCTGAAAATGAATGATAAA
Organism: Aegotheles bennettii; assembly: GCA_013398125.1. Taxonomy (NCBI): domain Eukaryota; kingdom Metazoa; phylum Chordata; class Aves; order Caprimulgiformes; family Aegothelidae; genus Aegotheles; species Aegotheles bennettii. The sequence goes on from VZRW01005737.1 coordinate 816,038, forward strand.
TAGGATGGGAAGAGAAGACACCTCAAAAATTAGAAACCTGAAGGTGGGATATTTGCAAAGCATTTGGTTACTCCAGGGCTGCCTTTCTGTTAGCATGGGTGTCACACTTGAAGAGCTGCATTGATGGAGCCCGTGCCTTGAGGAGGTGCTGGCTGTCACTGCCTTGCAGAGCCCAGGCCAGGGGTGCCTAAACTGGGGCTTAAATGGACATTAGGTGAAGGTGTGGGGGGGAATGGGGACATGAGGGAACACAAAACCAAAAGCCAACTGCTTTATTTGCTAGCCAAAGCCCACAATGTGTAGCTGCCATGTGACATAAGATGATGCCATTTGAGCTGGGGTTTGCAAGAAGGGCGGGCAGTGCCCAGCTTTGGGCACAGGGGTGTTCTGGGCTCCAGGTGAGACACAACCCAGAGGTGTGGTGTGGGCAGGAGGCCCAGCCCCAGCAGCTCCCTATCCCATCACAGCATCGGTAAGGCCCCAGCTCACCCACTGCTGCAGCACCAAACCAAGGGTGGGGTGGAAATCTGTGGTTTAATGATGGTCAGGTAAGAGAGCAGCAGCAATGCCAACAAACGGGGCTACAGAGCACAACGCATACACAGAGACAGACCGCACATCCATTATTTCAGTTATTAGTGCATAGAGAGTAGTTAGACCCAAAAACCATCCACATTTTCTTCAATTAACGAGAATTAATTGCAGCTCTCTGAGGAAGAGTCTAAAGAAGAAGACAGATCCACCACTGGACCTGCTGCTCCTGCAGGCACTGGAGATTGCAGCTCACACTGCTTCGCTCTGGCGTTCTGTTTCACGTGGAGGTGTTTGGGTTGGGCAATCCCTACTGCAGCCAGGTTGGTTACAGGGTTCATCAGCTTCCTCCAAGCTCTGCAAATGCCCCGAGATCTCCTGGGTGGTTTTTATCCCCCAGCAGTATTGGCTTTGGTCACTCAGCAGCAGTTTCATTTGGCTCCCACTGTGTGGTGTGGGAGCTTGGCCGAGCACAGCTGGGCCTGGCTCCATGGCCAGTTGTGGGTGGTGGGGCCCGGCCACCTTGCCCAGCCCTGGGAACTCTGCAGGGAGCAGGGCCCGGGCGCGGGGGCAGCGCTGTGGTTCCAGCCCTCTGGGGGCTGGGGGTCACACCCCACGACACTGCTGAACCCCCTCTGTTAGGGGTGGTGTGTGCCTGAAGTTATAAACCTGGGAACGTCTTATAGGCACCTCATCACGTTAGCCCGAAAGCAGCACTGTACAAATGGGGTTGCAGTAGCTGTACAGGCACATGAACGGAACTCTGCCCTTTTAAAGCCGGGGGCTGGCATTGGCGACGTTTGCAGCTGGTACAGGCACTGCCCTCGTGTGGCTGAACACTGCGAACGCAGGCAGGGCTCCAGCTGGAGGGGCTCAGCAGAGCCCAGCCCTACTGCAGAGAAACAGGGATGTTACTGCTACAAGTGTGAAGATGTTCTAAGCACCTTTCTCACAGTGACTCACAGGAGGGCTCAGCTTTCTTTTAAAAAGTCAAATAATAATCTTACTGCAAATGAAAAACCCAGTTTAACAAACAAACCAACCCTTAACACCGCAGAAGTAGGTAAAACATTTCCTAAAAGTATCTTGTGCAAGTTATTTTTACAAGTGTTTAAGGCTTTGCAATAAGATAAAGATTTTTAAAATACTTAAATTGACAGCATTCCTTTTACAGTCCCAGGCAGGACTTTTTCTTCATTATTACTATTATTACAATTATTACAATACTCAGGAAATTAAAAAAACAATCTAGAAATCCTGGCTAGCACTATTTTTCTAGCTAGAGAATGCATGCAAACTTGGTGTGCTAGTTCTAGCTCTTCTAACTGATAGCTATGGAAGCAGCACTGAAGCTACAGCACAATCCCAGGATCATCTAGGGTCAGTAAGGGAGTGTTCTAAGCATTTAAAAATAAACTTAATTCTTCCCCACAGGCAAACTACATTTAGCTATAGCAGCTTCTCATTGGTTTTCCATTATAGTATCAGGTAATAATTGGTAAGACACAAGTAGTATATTTAGACTCAATTTGATACAGTACAGCAATTCCTAAGTTTTCTAGAAATATTGAAATTGAGAGCCTATCAAGACTATATAAAAAGAAATCCCTCTACAAGTACACAAAACAAGCCAGGTCAGCATTGTATTCTTTAGTGTTTGTAATACTCCCAAAACTCCCAAGCCCCCAAAGAAATGAATAGAGCCATAAGAAGAACATTTTTAATTAATGTTAATACAGAAAGAGCACATGGTACATTCCTTTCCATCAGCAGCTAATTCTGCTCTACCGTTGGGGGGGGGGTGTGAAATTAAGGCTAGTTGAGGGCAACCTGATACACTGGTTTGCTTCCCTAACATTCTTGCAGACAGCCTTTGTAAGTTTAAGAGACTACTTGTGCACAAAACACAGGATGTTTATTTAGCAAAACATCAAGAACAGAGAAAAACGTGCTTTGTTACAGTGATAAAAATACACAAAGCTTTCAAGCTGCTTTTTACACCAACTCAGTTCTGAAACCATAAAATTCCAGTTTGCAGCATGTTGTGCCTTAGCATTGTATTAAACAGGCTATCGTTAGGGATCGTCGTGACCAAGTCCATCTAGTCAGTGGAGTATAAAGTGCACAAGAAAAATAAGTGCATTGAAATGAACCATTTATGATTATGAGTAATTCCTGTTACACATAGTACTTGCTTAAAATGGAAATCTCACAGGCTACTTAGGAAAAAACACTGTACTACGATGTCAAGAGCACAGAATCAGGATCACGGATAGTAGAAAGACCTTTACTGAACATAAATATTTTAGCATTTTTCCCTCCAGACAAACATTCTGATGTAGTGCACTGCGGGTCGGGGGTTTTTTTTGTTATAGTCATGTGTAAGGCATCACTTTTAACTAATACCTTTTTTCTCTTTACCCTCTATGTTCAAATTAAGCAAACATTTAGTGGTGCAGTGATTTATTCAATTTTCTACTGATTTGAGCCAGTTTCTAAAAATGATTAGCAGAGTAGGGGCTGAGGTGTATGGGGTGCAGTTTCTCTCCTCTATTATGAACGTTTATGCAGAATGTTTATGAAACTTCACGGTTTTACAGGCTGGCAGGAACTGTATTTTCCACATGTTTTTCTACTCACAGGTTAAGGCCATTGTTAACAATACTTAAGAGCCAAACCATAAAGCAATCATCTAAGTGCTATTAATTTATGGGCACAGTCACCAAAAAAAAACCAACAAACAAACCTGATAGTGAGGTTCCCAAATGCATTAAACTCAGAAAAGTTGGGTGCTTAGTCACTGGAATCTTTGGGCGTTACATTTAACAGCAGTAGGTGCTTTAAAATGCAGGCTGTTTGTTCAAAATAGCATATTCAATTCCCCTACAAAACATCCTGAAGGCTTAAAACAGTTTCTTACCCTTGTATGTAAGTTACTTTACAATTTTCCTTTCACAGTGAAACCACTTATGTGTCACATACTCCTTTCTGAGAAAGGAAATAAAAACTTGGGTTAGTTTCCATGACATTTCATTTACACTGCCAGATTATCTCCAATCCAATGCATTACACCATAAAGCAACACATTTTGGCTTAAAAGACAACTCAGTTGTCAAAACCAATGCTTTTATATATATATATATATGCTATGGAAGACATCTCTGCCCCCTTAACTGCTAAGCAATAAACTAACCATGTAATCACATACTGTTTGCAAAACTACTTATGTTTTTTTGCAATAATATCAAGTAGTACAAAACACAGGCTGTGCAGTATGGCCTGCATTCAAAACACAGTATATGGCACCAAGAAGCGTGCACAGTAATGCAGCTCAACTCCCTGGTTTTTTCTGTATGTTCTCTACACGTACTACAGGGAAAGTTCCTCTCTGTTCCAGTTCCACTCAAAGGCTGGAAAATTGGAGGCAAGAAGCTACACAGCTCGTTTACACTCATCTATTTTAGTCACTTCTGCTGGTATATGCATCCTGAATATTGGGATTCTTGGATAGTTGCAGTTGTGGAAAAAAAAATGGATATTTTGATACAAGGCTATTCACCTAGAAAACTTTAATATGGTTACCAAGTCCAAGTCTCCCCTCTGGGTGCAGCAGTTCCACAGCTGTTCTCAGCATTCAGGCAGGAAGAGGTAAGGTAGCTGTAACTTTAGGTAGTAAGTGATACATAGGTAAAGGGCTGGAGGCAGGGGGGGTGAAGGGAGAAAGAGGGCACGAGTGGAACACATATGAAAGGTAATGCATTGAGAAAACTAGAAAATAAATCTAGAGATGAGAAAAAAATCCAGACATTCGGACTGGTCTCATTGGTAGATAAAGGCTTTACAAAATGAACAAGCACAAACCTACATTTGCTCCTTGTTCAGAAGGGGCACCACCTGCAACTGCCTTCAGGTTGAGAGTCACAGTGGGGCCAGGGGAATGAAGCTATCACACTTTGTAGGGAGCAAGCTGAATCTGTTGTATCATTACTGGGTTGGTTTTTTTTTTGCAATCCCCCTTTCACCTTTGATTTGGAAACAGATCTATTGAAAAAAATCATCCAAGGTACCTGGAGGCTGTGGCCAGACTTCCTTGTCAATCTGCAGCCGAGGGGGGCTGCTCCCACTGCCTGCTCAGATTATGTAAGTGTGCTCCAGCCCATTTTATTAACTACAAGCTGCCTGGCCAGGACCACTAGCTCGTATTTGTCCCTTATATTGCCTACAAGATGTTTCTGTGGCATTTTTGTTGACACATCTGAGCAACTGCAACTGCTGTGCCAGGGCAGGATGGTGTGCAGCCAGGGAAGAGGCAATGGACAATAACCCATCCATTGACAGATGGTTACAGAATCCACTCACTGACATTTTTCAGGAGAGAGAATTCAAGAGCTTGCAGTAGTACTGAAAGGAGCACAGACTAGATAAACAGTGCAAGGGAACATGGAAGCCAAAAGACTATCAGAGGCAAAAGCAACAGTGACACTTCTAATAACTTCCTTGCTCTTAAGAGTGAAAGATCAGAGCACTCTTCATGCAGCAGCTAACAGAACAGCTCAGCTTCCTCAGCACCCCTTGCTTTAGACAGATCAGGCCTTCACGCATAATTTTTGAATCACATTCTGGTACTGTTCTGCGGTAGAGTGCATCCCAAAGAAAGATTTTAGTTTTTCCAAGAACAAAGTAACCACATTTTCTACTATATGGGATCCGTCTCCATTATCTTTACAACAGTGACTTTTTCAAAGTGTCTTTTCCTCTGTTCTATTTTGTGACTTCTCCTGGTAGACTTGATCCCAAAAAAGAAGTTTTCCATATAAAACATCTTAGGAGTTGAAAATGTACAGCTCATGTATATGCAATTTGTACAACCAGCTTTTACTCTGTGTGTGTGTGTGTGTGTGAATATATATATAGTTGCATGTTTGCTAGTCAGTGTAGGCAGAAGTAAGTAAAAAGCAACTAACCCAACAGTATTTCATTGCAAACAGGAACCAACAGACTTCAGGCTGTAATATTTTACATCAACACAGGCTTTGCAGCTTTTCAAGTCAGGTTTCATTACGTACTTGGTATACAGTAAAACTCTGATCTACTTTTATTTATAGTTTCTTCTGTCCAGGCAGATATTTTTAATATTCATTAGTAATCCTGAAATGAAGAGTCAGATGTATAACATATTCCCAGGTAGTAGCTTAACGTACTGGAGAAAAGTCAGTTTTGTTTTACAAAGGACTGGAATACCCATGTCAGTAACATTCCCTGAGGCAATCCACTATTTTATGGTTTTGTCCTCAAATCATTTGTATATAGTTGCTGTTCTGTTCCAGACTGCTTTGTCTCTTTAAAAATAGACACTTAGAAAAGACATCTGTTAACTTTCATTGCTAATTTTGTATTTCAGCAATTACGCTTCCCCTTAATACCCTCTTCTCCCCCTCTTTTTCCCCCTCCAAAAATTGCAAGTTAACAGCAAATCTGTGTGCTTGATTTTCACAAGATAGGAATTCAGATCTTTAAATGAATGTTAATTTTTGAAGATGCAAATGTGTGAGCTGAAAAGAATGTAGCAGACAGATAGCAGAACAGCATTAATAGGCAATGAACAGCCTAAAATTTATTTTACTAAAACTGAAGTTATTCTCTCTTCAAAGAGAGAGAATCTATGGTGCTAATAAGATCAAGGGTGGGAAAAAGTGGGTGTGGAGGGGACAGAAACACAAGAGAATCATCATCCTTGGTCCATAGAAATGCACTGAGCAAGATCACTGTGTAGCTTTACACATTCTCAGTGGACTAAGGAGGTTTCTCCTGATAGAATTCCACCTTTAACATTTCAGAAAAGCCTGTGTATAATCAATGCACTTAAAGCTTTAAGTTTTAGTAACTTAGACTTTGTTTATAAAACAAACACGCACCAGCACACTTCCTAGAGTGCAAAATGCTTAAATACTTCAATTGCAGACCTTCACATGTAGTTTTTAGAAAAGTAATCCTTTTGCTCTCAACAGTCAACTTCTTGTCATCGCATCCATTGCCAGCAACGGTTGCATTAAAACTAACCAAAAAATGCAGCAAATGCAGCAGTCGGTAACTCTATACTGTTTCTTATGTTTTCCAGAGGACATTGTTCATTTGTATAAACTCATCGTTGGACTTTGATACATGCACATGTAAGCATCACAAAGTAGCCTTCGTGCACAACCTTGAATTTTTCTAGAATCCAGTGAGTGTAATTCTTCTAGAGACATCTTCAGGTATTCACCAACTTCCGGACAGGGAGTAACTTGTGGAATGTTAAAGCCATTCTGACCTCCTTTTAATGACAAGGAAATAAAGAGAAACAGATTAGGATAGCATCTACATATAGTGACTCTTTTATAATGTACTTTTTAATTATGACAGCATCACCAGTTCTTGAAAAATGCCTTCTAAAAAAACCTAAATATGCCATTCTGGACTGCTACGGGGTAAACTTATATGAAAAGTGTATTGTTCAAGAAAAATTGCAATTGGCGTCAGAATATCTTGTAGTGTTTACTAACACACACCCACACAAAAATATATCCAATGAGTATCTCATGTAATCTATATTCCTGAATAAAGTGGTTGTTTAAAGACTTCAGTCATACACCTTTCAGGCACTCTGAAACAAAGCTTGATTGCCTTCTGGTTGTTATAAGGAAGAGACTTTAATCCTGCAGCAGTTTCATTTTCAACAGGAGGAAAGATTCTCCACCCCCAACCAAGTCACACTGTACCAGAGGGGTTCAAGAATTCTTCCTGTAAAGAACTGTTACTGTGAGTCAGACACTTGCATTATTACTGTTTATCTCAGGCACCAGAGTTGAGCAGTCCTTATTCAATGCAGCAGTATCCAAGAGATCACTTGTTTTACTGACACTTGTATTATTATAGGGTAACAGTTTTCCACTGATAACTCTAAAGCAATTTGAAAGAATGGCATAGATGATGTAATGGGTGACTATTTCTTTTATTCTGAAGACATCTACACCAAGTCATTTAAGGAAAAGGCAATAAAAATATTTGCATACTATCTGATAATTGTGTACATCCACTTAAATATAGTCTGAAAGAACACATTCCTGCAATTGATTATTTAAAATTAATTCTCTCTGCCAAACTATAAAGTATAGAAAAAATGTGTAAGGAGTCCCACTAGAAAACTTCTGCAGTTACTTCTGTACCATCTATGTACCAAGGTATCCAAGGTAAGTGAAATTCAGATTATGCAAATCAGTGGCTGCTATGAAATCAATGTGCTGAGGTAAGGCTGGGTCAAGATCAGCATTCCAGCATAAGATACATCAAGTCACATGATATTGATATCCCCCAAAAGTTAATAAATACACACTGAGATTTAAAATAGTACTAGACATAAAAAAATTAAGAGAAAATTAAGAATAAGTAAGAGCTCTACCATCCCGATCTGCCATGCTGTCAAAGAAAAGCCAGGCGGAGTCGTCCCTCCCATATTTAACAAAGGCCACATAGTGGCTTGTTTCTATGCAGAGAACAGCAAACAACTCCATCTTCTGGTACGGGATGCAGCCGTGTCGCCAGTCCCAGTCGGGCAGATCCTTAGGTAGTGACAATGGATTGAATTTATGAGTCTGTCTCTTGGGATGAAGGTGAACCTACAATTGAAGTGAGATTTCAGAAAAGCAAAAACACCCCATATGATTCCTTGTTTCAGTGGCAAACCTAACAAGAACGTTACTGCTGAACTGAAGATTAATGGCATTAGAGAAGGAACTGCAGTAACAGTAGCAGAATAAATGTTTCTTCTATTTTTTCCCACCAGTGTAGTTCAATATTGCCCAGAACACACAAACCAAAGGTTAGAAAGGAGGTAAGATCTAACACAACAATCTTCTGTTATGCTCAGGACTTGAAAACAAGCCATGACTATGATGGCTTCATGCAACTTACCAAATCACTCTCAGAATTAAGCAACTCTATGTCATGAATTTATCAATTCAAACAAGGCAGCATCTATGTAAAATTAATATTTAAAGCTGGTGACAGGAAAGAGATTCCAAGCTGCCTCTGATTACAACTCCTCTACAGTATTCAGTCCCGGATGTGACACTTGCCATGCTTTTACTAAGAAACTGTCGACGAACCCACTGCAGGGTCAGGTGGCCTTCCTGATTTGTCACTGAAGGCTGCACTTGGTGGGCACAGGCACATTAATGCTGGTGAGAAAGTCTTACTATGCTTTTATGCCTTTCTTCCCATAATTACAGCATATACTGTTTGGGTCAAAGCCATGGAGAATAACAAAGACAACAACTTACTTGTGTATTGCATGTCTTGCAGAACTGCTTGATTTTCCCAGCAGAAATATCAGTATCTTCATAACATTCTCTGCACTCATACATAGCAAGCCCTCCACATATACGGCACTGCCTGGGAGCTGCAGTTTAAAGAAGGTGTTAGTCTACAGTTTCGGGAGGGTTTTTTTTGTTTTTTAAGACAAGGCATATGGAGAGGAGAAAAACACTAAATTAGAAAAAGCCGAAACCAGATTGCCAGTCAAAGCAGAAAGGTACTGCTGTACTGTACTTCTTCCCCGTGACATAATGTGGAGTAAGAGAAAAACATTTATAGTGGTAAGTTGCAAAACAGATGATGTTAAAAATTAAATTCCATCACTGCATGAACAAGTAAAAAAGTAAAGTCAGTTCTCTCATATTGATAGAGCTGGCTTAGCCCCTGTCTGCCACCAGCAGAATAAACAGCATAAGCTGATGGCCACAACAGTAAAAGAAAAAGCCATAACAGTTTCAGAGATTATTATTCTAAGCAATTTCAACTGTTCTATTATTTTTTTATCTCAAATTTAAAACTGGATGTCTTTCCTTAGGTAAAGCAATGGAAAAAAAACAAACAGTGGACAACAAATACCAGAAATTTGGGTCACAAAAAAAGTGATAGATTTATAGATGAAAACTGCACAATCACTACATGCAGGGTTACATACTGATCTCAGGTTCTCTTCTTCTAGTTTGATAAACTAATGATAAAGAGAAATGAGCTGCACAAACTGATGAAGACTGATGAAACCTGTTAACTAATCTGAGTGCTACACTGAGCTTTTAAGACCTCCTACCTGTCATATTAATGAATTGTTTTGCTGCTAATAACTCAATTTTAACAACATTGTCTTGAAATAAGTTGTTGTACAGATACTCAAGAATTCAATAAACATAAGCAAGTTACATTCTATACATTCTTCTGAATTACAGCTTTTAATTGACACAAGAAAAAAAAAAAGCATTCTAGCCAGTAAACTTTTCTTTGCCCTCAGCCTCAGCATCTCACACTGCCTTGTTAGGTATTTGATTAAAAAAAAACAAAACACCAAAACTACCAGGAGTACTTACTTTCACTGTGTTAGTCCCTCTCAACAACCAATTCTACAATGCACTGGTAAATACTTACTGTCTTCAAGCAAGTCTGTTATATTTAATTCCAAGGATGGGAAAATTTTGTTGAACATTTTGAAGTCTTTTCCAAACCGTGGCATCTGGATAATCAGGCAAGAGGGTGCCTAAAGTGCCAGAATATAACATAATGAGCTTGAGAGATACTTACCTGAATTTAGAGACACATTTCTAATGCTATAAAGTTATTCATGCTATTTAAACTTGCAGCCCATTGACTTCAAAATTAACAAGATGGCAAGCAAACCAAAATTAAGTCTTGGAGAGAAACTACAGCTAAAAAACCCCAATCATGCTCAAGCATGATACTAAATATGCTGGGCTACACTCTGCCATCTTGCGGGGGAGGGAGAAAAAAAACTCTTCCCTTTTAATAAAGCTTTTTGCAAGCAGAGGTATATCAAAATATCAGACTTTAAGACAACTTACTCGTCTGTTCAGCCAGAGGATACATGTCATTAACTCAACATTTTTGTAATGTAGGCGACCTGCACCTCTGACCTAGTGCTCCTGTTTCCAGCCTGTCCAGATTTTGGTTTTGCACCAGATCCTACTTTTGTCCCACTACTGAATGGGCAAACACCTCGGTAGCATCACTTCTAACAAAGCAACAGCTGGCACTAACCTCTGCAAACTTCAGGTTGCTGTTGATGAATGACCACTCTAGTAACTGCTGAATTGTTGGGACTCCAACTTTCTCATTTTTGTCCATAAAAATCTGATAGAAGTAACAGTCTTGTACCTTCTGACCTGCTGACCTAAAAACAGATTTGAAAAACAATCTGAAGCTCTACTGTAACAATCACTGTAAGTGGGCACTTACACACATCTTGACACCACTGAACTAAAGTAGCATATGAACTAATACGCTTCCTGCCATGAGGAAAGGACTGAAAAACCATGGGAAATGCCTTGCAATGCTGCTGCTGCCACAGAATGCAGCAGGGAACTGGAGAAAATCAGGTGCCACTTAGCAGAATGACAGCAGTGGGCAACACTCACTACCTCTGTTAAACTCAGCTGAATCCTTGTAGCTACAGGCAAGAATGAACACCTGTTCATTCATACACAAACACCACTATCTGTTATTGTGATAAAGGGAAGCCAAACTTGATCAAGGCAAACCACTGAAATATTTTCATTAACCTTGAAGCAGAAATGAAAATCTGTTTCTATGGCTTCAACAACAATTCAGCAATCTCTGCAGCTTGTAAGTAGCTGTAAGCTGCAGCCACATTAAGTAGTGCTGTAGGGTCCTCTTACAGCAGTCCTTCTCCAGCATAACTGACAGGCAGACACTAAGGCTTCTCAAGGATACAGCACTAGGACAGGGGATCTTTGTCCAGTTCTCATGAAACTATGGGCTTTTGCAACAAGAGACCAATGGGGCAAAAACCCCCTACCAAGAAGGGTAGGAATGTCAAATTTGTCTATACAACTTCATTATATTGAATCTTACTAGAAATATGAATCACAAGTCAAAGGTGCTCTAAGAACTATTTGAAAGGCAGCAGATATTCTCTCCTCATCAGCCTCTACAAATAGATGCGTTCAATAGAGAAAACTCACCTTATTTTCAGCAGTGGCTCAACTCTTAAAATATGGTGAAATAAAATATTTAAAAATTCTTCAGGATCTGGGAGGGGAGGAAAAAAAAAAGTCTTGTTAGTATGCAAAACCAGATACATTATTCAAGGCTGATTTTAAATGAAAGTTTTCAAAATTTTCATAGGAAAAAGTAAAGGTTCATTTTTACAGCTTTATTAACACAGTAAGACAAGAACTATGAACATTTTCATGACACAAACCTCTATTTACTTTTTTGGTGTCAAATGGCCCTAATGAAAGACACAGGCTCAACAGGGTAACAAAGCTTTCCATTAAAGATCAAAAAGATGCTCTGTATTTCAGAGGAATCATTTGGCACCACACACCAGTGAAACTGCAGAGAAGTGTGAGGAGTAGTGACAGTGACACTTACATGAAAAGCACACAGTAGTACCAAGGTCATTTACACTAGAGACCGAGTTCTCTAATCAAGAACACAGCCAACACTGCCTTCCCAGGGCTTGAGTCTCCCCCAGCACTGGGGTTTTTGGGTGTATTTCTCTTCCTGCCACTAACTGCAATTTCAGCATTTAGCATTTACAAATAAAGTAGTGTTCTCCCAAAAAAACCAAAACAGCTACATAATAAAATGCTAATTAATCATTATATGCAGCAGAAGATCAAGAGCTTGGGAACTGATGTTTCTAACATGATTTTACACATTTTATTTCTTAAAATACTACATTACCATTGTGACAATGAAATGTTGTAGTGGAAAGGTCATTACTCAGGCCCAAAGCAACATTCTGAAAGAGGACAAAGACTCTGGCCTCATCACAGTCGTCATTTCTGAGGAAGAGCCTTAGAACTCCCCTAACTGCTAGAAGGGAGTTGTTACATGAACACAGAAAGGCAGGTGAAACACTGTTATGGCAGAAACTCCTCAGCTAGGGTTCCTTACAGACCCAAGGAAGCCCATAAGATCTTTCTACCACTCAATGGTCACTCAAATCTCTGGTAAAGCTATTACTGCTACAGAGAAATACCTGTGTGTTTTGTTCTGGTGCAATTGTATAGCATGGTATTTCAGTTCCATCATATTACATTCCTCACAAATCTCAAGGAAAGGAAAACCTCCCCAGTTACCTTTTTCCTCTGAAGTGAATCCTGATGCAGCCTCAACTTTTTCAAGTATTTTCCTCAGTTTCATTATTTTTGTAGCACATACATATCCATATCTAAGATAAATGGGTTTAATAATCTATTAGCCAGTTGTTTGTGATAACGTCAGAAAAGCAAAAAAAAAACCCCCAAAACTCTTAAATGCTGAAATCCAGGCTCTTGGATCCTTCGTTACCTGTGTAGTGTTTCTTCAAAACTATGTATTAACGCCTTGTATTCAATCTGACTTCCAGTTTTTTAATACAGTGTAACTGTAATGCAGTGCTCAGTGTTCTTGAATAACCTTGAAGAGCTCTTTTTAACCATTAACTAACCAGGATAACTGTTTTCTGATGTGTTAGTCAATTACTTTTGATTTGTTTTCACTCTATAAACTACACAGATTAATACACCATTTTCAAAATGTCATATAACACCACTGTGGGGGTTGTTAATAAAAAAATATTTCAATATTTGAGAAAAAGATACAGAAGTGTACTGCTGACTTAAATGGCTGAGAAGGCTGAAAGTCTTACTTCTGCCTTTCCACCATGCTTAAAACTTTCTTTGTACTTTTTGTAAAGTTTTAGAGGAAAAGATTTAATGCTCAAAACTTCAGCTTCTTGAGATTTCTGCTACTTGATGTGTATCCTGCTGCCTGTGCCACAGAACCCTGGCACACACCAGGCAAAGCACACCTCTACAAGATCAAAGGTTCAGAAGCCATCGTTTTATTCCAAGAATCAGAAGTAGAACTTTATGAGAAATTGTTCAGTGACAGCCTACAGAAGTTCAGAACTACAACTATATTTGCATGTTTAAAAAAAAAAAGCTAAAGACAAATGACTTTTCACACAGATTTTTGCCGTATTTCCTTTATTTCCTGCGCCTAAGAAATTATAAAACTTGCATTCTTTTAATAAAAGCATTTTAACCACTTGCAGACTACATTTAAAGATTAATGAAACTTCTGAAGCCCTACAAAAATCTACCAAATTGTGAAACTTCACGTAAGATAACCCAAATACTTTTTTGTCAAGAACAGCATTAAAAACACATAGATACAAATGCTGTGAACAAGCATAACTTGTATTAATGCTTTTGTATTCATACCCATACAGATTTTACAATAGGCTTATGCTGATCGCATTTCCAAATAGAGAAAATATTTTGTCACCAAACAATGAATAACTATTTCCAGTTAGCACTGATTAAATTTACCATGAAGAACAAGTGAAAATACTCAAAAAAAGACTGAACAGACTGGCAGCAGCAGCTAGCCAAACTTTTCAGTCTTGCAATAGGAATGCATACACAGCAGGATCTAGTATAAAATTCATATTAGACCAAAGACCAGTTCATGCCTTTACTTACATTCTCAGAGGATTCACAATCTCTGTCCGCAACAGCTCTTGAGTCTCACTGTAATACTCTACGTCATTCTTTTCTTTAGGTCTGAGTAACACAGTGTCCAAAACAGAGCTAAAGGAAAACAGGCTACAAAGAAAAAAAAAGAAAAGGAAGGTTGTTTTGATTCTGGAAGGTACAGCCATTCAGCTGCCTAAGCAACACAAGACAAATCAATCAAAGCCACATGAAGAATTAAAAAACAAAACAAACTCGAAAAGAGAGAATTATGGACAGAGGACAACAGAGCTGTACTAAACAGTGAAAGTCCACTCTAACCCAGTATCCTTTCCACAGCACAGTACAAAACCAGTTGCCAAGGCAGGATTCTGCAATTAAGTTACGAGATTTCCCTCCCTCCACCCCCTGGCCTGTGTACTCTTTCATCCTTCAGCCATTTCTAGTCAAAAAGATTATTGATACCTAAGGCCAGCACAATTTGGACATGATCAGCACTTCATGTTATGCAGAACAATACTGCAGAACTTGTTCAAATTGAAAGAGCACAGTAATGTGTCAAAGATTGCAGTGCATGACTTTGCAAGCTGCACAGTAATACAGACAGACAGTCATTACAACAAAGATCACGTGTTCTGCATTGCTAGCATGGGATGCCACTATACAAATTATCAACTTACCAGAATAAGGTGGAGTCTAAGTAACAGGAGTTGTAATGACCCTGGATACCTTTCTTCTTTCCAATCATTGTCTCTAAACCTTCTTTTTCCATTTTTGGAGGAGTGTTTTCTTCTACCACTTCACTTAAGTAACCTCCAAAGGCTGAAATTTTTTTTTTCAAAAGAAACTTTAAAGCCTCAAAAGTTTTATCCCCCTTGAGATTTTCCTATTAATGTTTTATAGCTAAATTGCTGCCTTAGTGTAAGCATTTCTTCTCTGGACTAGAACAGCATTTTATTATAGCTGAGACTCACTGTCTTCCAGAGAGTGAACAAGGCCTTCCATTCTACTGACAAGGCACATTAGAGTGCTTCAGAACACCTGCACCACTGAATTCATTTTATCTAGTAGAAATTAAATTCTTTTCTCATAAATGCCCTGTTCACACTACCTTACAAGTATCAGATGCTTTTTTCTTTGCTGTTGTCCCAGGCAATACAACATGTCCCAAGAAATCTAAAATATTTGAAGTTAGAAAAAAAAATTGAGTTTTTTGTCACTCATTTCCACCATAAAAATACATGCTTTTCTATGTTAATTTTTAGGAAAAAAATAATCTGACATTATAGAAAAATATATAGAAAAGTATATGAACATTTTCTTGTTCTAAGGCATAAAGAAGTTATAAAGAAGCATTATGTTCTGTACAGACTTATCTTCTATTCATTAATGTCATTTAAGTAATACCTGTACAGATTTTTCAGGTGTTCAATACAAAGAACATATTGCAGGAATGAATGAAGCAAAAACCCAGGTCAGTTCCCAGCTGATAAATAAGGAATAAGAGAAGCTCAGTACCTAGAGAGTTGCAGCGTTCAATCTGGTTGGAAACGGGTTGTAGTGAGGCAAACCTGGAATCTGGCCTGCAGCTTTTGAGTTTAACAAAAAGAGCTTTCTTTGGAGCACAAGTGAAGTATCGAGTTCCTTTAAACGTTCCGTCCGTACATCCTGCACATTCATCTTCCTGAGAATTCAAGTGAGAAATTACCATTTTTCTTATTTCTAGAACTCTGCAGTAAGACATTTGATAAAATATCTACCCATAAGTCACCCTACAGGTACTCTGCAGCTTGACATAACAACGTTCCTGCATTTTAGAATACAAAGCTTCAGCTGAGGTGTTCTTTAACTGGAGTGACTGAGGAAATGAACAGTTGCCCTTTTTTCCTTCACACTTGAACTTTCACTCCATCCAAAAGAAAACAAAAATTCCACCAGAAGCAGACTGGGGGAGGTGGGAGAGCAAGAATTAGATCTAGTCAACATTAGGAATTTAACTAAGCTGGCTGGCCACTCCAGATTCCTCTGCAGCTGGAAAGAGCACACGTGCACCACCAAACACCTTTTAAAACTCAATTAAAATCACTAAGCACTGGACAGTGTGAATACTTCCAGTGTGACTGTGGCCTGCATGAGAAAAATAACCTGCTTCAGAACACAGAAACTCTACATCTAGGAAAGACAACACAAACTAGGTATGAAAAATAACAAGCTATCATTGTTCATAATTGATAACACGAGTTAAGGCATACTGCCTGCTGACTAACAATGGGGAGGTTTTACTGCAGAAATGCATGATGGGCAACTCCAAGACCCCAGCTGAACACAAGGCACTCTGTGGTGCAGCCTCAGGACACCGTGGCAGACACAGCTTGAGCTTCACCCAGAAATCCCACAAGCATCAAGACTTTCTGTACCGGCTGAAATCCCAGTCACATTCTCACCTGCTCTGCTGAAGATGTTTGTTGTTTTATGTAATTGTACACTGCTTTATCTGAAATTTTATTGAACATTATCCCAAAATAAAGAACCCCATTCCACTAATTGCATACATATTAATTTAACTGATAGCCAAGCACAACCCTGGTGGCAGCTGCCACGAAGCAAATGTCAGTACACAACAGCAATTCGTGGTTGCAGCAACCATGAATTTACAAAGGGCCCGCAGGAACACATAAAGCCCATGGCTGTCAAATCAACAATATCACTGCCATTGATTATCAAAACCAGGGTTACAACTCTGACCATCATAACTGATGCTGCCCATTTGCTGGTACGCAAAATCCAACCAACCAAACAACTGATACTCAGTGGAGACTCCTACAGCCAGGGTGCTTTATGTAAATCTGCATTTCAAAGAACCTTTAAATAAAGGTCAGCTTTTTTCAATTAAAATCCCCATATCATAAGCAAAGGGCACTCCTTTAAAGAGCAGCCCTACAAATTCCTATTGTGACACCAAGACATCTCCGAGCCCATTAACAGAGTAAGGTCTAGGGCAGCCACAAAAGTCAGAGCTCATCTAACAATTTATCTGTGTTATAACAAGATCACACAGCAATCTCTTTGGACAAATTCCCCCAGGCTTTTGCAAAGTATACAGGCACCAACTCTCAGAGACAAAACTAGTAACATGTAAATAATATCAATATGAACTACAATTTCTATTTACCAGTTCCAGTCCTGCTAATACTTCATTTACACCAGGGGGCTGGCCAATCCAGCGGATTACTCCGTAGAAAGGAGGATTTTCTTTAACTTCAGCCAAGGAACCTGCTTCAAGGCCATGTGAGTTCCCAACTGGGCCTGCTGTTGATGGACTCTCCTGGTTGGCCGCAGTATTCACATCACCGATGACTGACTGAACAGATAAAGAGAGGGGACTGTGTCCAATGGTACCATTAGTACTTGATGCTTTTGTCAAGCTAAAAGGGAGAGAGTGAAATCTGTTTTCTGTAGACACAGAGTTTGTTAAAGGTGGCTGCAGTGGTGGTGAAGAATGTCCAAATCCAGGAGAAGAATCACCAAGTGATTTTGCAGGGTCTTCAGCAACTGTTAAAATCAAAACCAAGATGTCAGTAAACATTGGGGCTTGTTTCCACATCTTACAAAAGCCTCAGCTATCAACCCAATGAAGTGTACTTGCAACCACATCCAATTTAACAGGTGTCCTGTATAGGAAGCACTAACAGCTGAGGACATGTAGGAAGATGTTTGTCACTTGGCAACACTGGAGAGACAGAACTGGCTGAGGAGATGCTGCTGTAGCCCTATCACTATCACCACAAGCAAGGGAAATGAACAGCACAGAGACAGGAGATGGTAGCCAGAAACTACAGGAAGGTTTAGATTGAAAATTTTATTTTTTTACCCTCACACTGGAATTTTTCTTTGAACACAAGTTAACAGCCCCGAGGATTATGACTGTAATAGGCAAGCCTAGGAAGAACTCCTTGGTCAGTGTGACTGAGGAAAGGATTCTGCTCGCAGCTTATAGAGAGAAGAGTAATTGCTTGCAGACATAATTTGCAAATGGAAGTGTTTATTCCCCTGGCTATGTCACAATATACTTTGGTTCTAACACAAGGAATCTATCAGTGTCCATAAAGAATAAAGGATTTAAATAAGTCATGACTAAAGCAGTGCTTGATAAATGACATCACAACTAGGTGTAACAGCATGGGTGTTCTGTATCTTATCTCTCTACGTGATCTCCAATACACAATTGGTATGCACAGAGCAAAAGCCTCTTCATCACCTCTTCTCCCCACATTGTTTTATTAACTGAAGTTAATGTCCAAAAAACTTATAAAAATTTAATCCGTTACTTCCATAGTGATTTCTAGATAGGATATTTAAAATAAACAAGGTAAATATTCTAATAAACTAATTTTTAAACAGAGTTCCAAGCCACTGGAACAACATCTGTTAGGCTACCAAGAACAATTTTAACCCATTTTCTTTTACAGTTCATGGAATTCAGGGGCTACTACTGCTATAGGTTTCCATTGCAAATTAACATCAGTATTTACCCCGTCAGTCACCAAGCCAGCCAGCCACACTTTAGAAAAGCTGACCAGAAGAAAAATAAATTAATCTGGAAGCAAATCAAGACATACTGGTCCTCTGAGCATGTGCGCCCATGCTTGTAAGAATTCAGAGAGAGCCTTTACAGAAATAAGTTTAAAAAAATACTGAAAACACACGTATGCTTCGTCAGGTTATTCTCTCTCCTCTACTGCCAGACTCATTAGCTGGCATGGCACAGTATCACAGCTCCCTTAGATCTGTAACATTAGCTATAAAAAGACAGGTGAAATAAAATTACTCTGTATGCTTGGCCACAAGGAATATCTTCAAACCTTCCTTCCAAGCCTCAGCTTTTATTTTACCTGCAAGACAAGCATTCCCACAGAGCTGCACATGTTGCCAAGAATGTAATCTCCTACATGCAGGATAAAACAACAGGTCTGTCAATGAAGACAGAATATATTTTCATGGGGGTTCCAAGACACTTTTTATGCTATAGTCTGTGTTCCACTAAGACAACATATTCCAACTTTTTAAACTCATACTTGTTTTATTTGACGAGTGTCAATACACCGTAGTTTTATGTGTACACCACATGAAAGGCTGTAATCTCTCTTTACCTTCATCGATGTACCATGGGGGTTTTGTTTTCATTTGAGGCTGAGAGTCAACAGATGAGCCATTAAGTGTGTAGAAGACTTCAGATCTGTTTCTATTTCCAGGTTCAGAGGTAGATCCTGGAAAACAACACGTTTTACTGCAAAGCTTAATCTGTGTTTATCAGAGGTCAGCTACACTCTTGTTTTGTAGTATAAATCTGCTACTATACTTTCAAGAAGCCATTAACTGCCTTTCCACAAAGCAGCAAGATCTCCCATCAAAGCTAACACAATTCTAAGCTTGCATCAAAGTAGCAGCTTATCCCAAACCAACTTAATCCTCCAAACTGAAATTTCAAGTCACCAACCTGAAACGAAGGCAGAAAATACCCCTCAAGAGCAAATTTTTCATTACCATAAATTATGGATATAAGAAAGCATTTGAGATACAGTGTACAGCAGGTGTTTTTTGGTTTTAAAGCAAAAAAAAAAAATTTCAGAGTAGGCAAATATATTATCAATCCAATTTCACACAGCTATATATGTGCCAACATACAACCACAGCTACTTCAGTAAAGACCAACTCTACCAGCATCCAATGCCAGGTAGAACTAAAGCTTACAGAATATATCACCATTAGTATTCTACAACCTAAAACAGCCACCAGTAATCTCAAAAGACACTGAATTCAGATTTCTGCATTTAACAAGAAAAAAAATTCCCTTCCAGGTTTTTTCCCTGGGAGGATTTTCTCAGAGCTGGTCAAAACCAGACTCAAAAGAAGTCTGTATTTCAGGAGTGGTTCTGAATCACAGCAAAATTAACGCATTCACCATTAAGGAGATCTGCTCCTGGACTAAAAATTTGGAAGTTTCTAGCCCTGCAGAAGGAAGACAACAGCAAAGTATATTTATTTAAAAATAAAAAAAGACCAAAGACACCACACTTTCAGAAAAACAGAACACAGCCCGAACTGGTTACACTAGACAACTAAGCAACACGCTCGAATTTTTGCTAAACCTCAAACTGTACTTCATAAAGTGAAGGTATTTTGAGCTTAAGCTACCATCCTTATGATTAAATAATTCATACTAGCACTCCACAGAAATTTAACTTGATATGTAACTGAAATAATAAATGAAGCGATAGAAAATGCAATGCAACACTTCCACCCAAGCAACAGAAATCTGTAACTCTACATAGGCAAAGGCAATCATTTCCCATACGTACCTGTAGCCTTTGGCTTACTGTGATTGAATGAGCTTTTGTCACCACCACCTCTCGAGGTATAGGCGAGCTTGGGAGGCCTCCTGTCCTGTGACACAGTCTCTAAGACATGGTATATGAAGAGAACATTAGCTTCCCTTTTCTGTGCTTTTACTATGTCACAGAGAAGTTCAACCTGAAATTTAACTGATCCAAGGTCTAGCATCGTCAGTTTTCAAACTGAGTGGAGCAAACCCCTGTTTGGCACATAGCCAACAATGTACATATAAAGGATTTGCTTCTATCACACCAGCAATTACCCGACCCTGAAGTCTACTGTTATTTCTCAAACACATCAACTAGATTGACTTCAATGTGTGCCCATGCTTCCACTGCAGGGAACAGACCTAAACTGTGTTTTCTATCAACACACCTACAACAAATGCTCTTTTCCCAAAAATGGAGAAGTCCCCATGAATCCTCCAGAGACGAGAGAAGAATTTATGCAAAAACATGCATCTCAACTACACCACCAAACAGGAGGTGAATATAAGAAAAGTCAGCCAAACTGAAGAGAGAGGGCAATGGTTACAGACTACAGGCTGCACAATGCTGCACACCAACCAGTACTGGCCTTCAGATGGTGCACAGAAGTTTCACATGAAACTTCTTTACTTCTTCAGAAAAGGAATCAGGGGACTGTAGTGGTTGCAAGTTAACAGCATTCAGTGAATTACTGCAGAGAGTGAATTTTTCCATAGTCTTGCTGTGAATTTTAAAGTATTTACTCACAGAACACATAAAAACACTACACATACGTTTCAAGCACAGAAAAAACAGCTTTCTGATCCAAGATGATTAAACTCCTGGAGTAAATTGAACAACATTCAATATAAATTTTCCTGCTACAGACATGCAAATATTCACAAACACTATACAATTGTACAGTATTGTAAATACTATACAATTTGACATGCATTTTGCTCAGTAATAAACCTTTCCTACTAGTGAGGCTGTAACCAAAAGGAGGAAGAAACCGAAGAGAAGGATAACACAGAAAACTAATTCAAGTGAAGTTAGGATATTAATTTGGCAGTATTGTTTTAATCACATAAATGTGCCTAGGTTGAGATGCTATCAGTCTGCCTTCTGGTTAAGAAAGCAGAGCATACCTGGAATAACATCATTGATATGCAAAAGAAGTGTACTCTCTACACTTGCAAAACTGCACAGCTGTATTCCATTATATCTTCCATCCCAGTTTCCAATAGGATTATCCTAAAAATAGAAAAACACGTTCTGTGTATCCAAAGAGAAGATTTGCATTGTACAGAATACAAACATACATCGTTAGGAACATAAAAAGCAGGTTTGAGAATATCTACTTTTTCCTGTAACAAACTTTCCAACAGTCAAACATTACGGTCTTTAAAGACAAACACCAACTTACAAACTGTTCTTCTGAGAAATATTTCCAATTTTAACAAGCATTCCTCTACTAAAATCCCTTGTTTCATAACAGGTTAAAACAATTGCAGTGCATTGTTAGGCAACAGCTGCTGCAATCAAGAAAATGGAAGCACCTGATCTACAAAACAAAAGCACCCTTTAACTACCAAGAATTTCGAAGCTGTTTGTTGTAAAAAATTCAAGTTGCTAAAAATAATTTTTAATGACAAGCTTCACATTTCCTTGAAAGATCAACTTTTGTACTTAAAACTCAGTATTTTTAAGGTAGAACAAAGTCAATCAAACCAAAGTTACATGAAAAAAAGCTTTTAACTAAGACAGAAAAAGGCATCCAGCCTACTTTTTTAAAAGGCAGAACAAAGCCAGTCTCACAAGACAAACACTCAACTCTATTACTTCAAGACTGACATCTAACATTGCAAGTAGCTCAGTGGAGGCTCCTCAGAGTAACCAGAGTATTTCTCCTGAACTGTTTAGTATCAAATAGAATACCATTTACCTGATGCCAAAAAACAATTACCACCAAGAAGCATCTTTGAACACAAGTTTTTGTTTCCCATTTTAGGTCAGCCTCCGCTGAAGTAGCTTGTGGGTAATGTTTCTTCTTTTATTGCATGTAATTCACTAGCTAACACACATGCAAAAGTTATTAAAGTCAGATTATTTTCTTACCATGTCCACTCCAACAACGTATCCTAAACTTTCGTTTCCTGGTAAGACATCACAGAATATAACTGTCCCATACTCTATACTCTCTCCTATCTTCAGAGAAACCCTGGAGTTGATCTCCAGAGGAGGAAGTTCTACCTGCATTGTGTCAACTGGAGCTGCATAGTCACTTTCCAGTTCATTGTCATCATCTTCCACCAGCTCCAGTTTGTCCAAAGCAACAAAAACCCCACAATCCTCATCGCATCTGAAAAGCTGCTTGCCTTGGTACTGTCCATCAGTAAAGCCCTGACCACGACCTTCTTCCTAAGTGTCGGAGGAGCAAGAGGAGGAGGGGGGAAAAGAAAATAAAATGCAGTGAATTTTGTGCAAAAGCAGACTCGACAAAAGCAGTAACATAATCCAGTGTTTTGGAGAAACTGCAGCAAGAATTTGCCTGATGAACTACCATTGTATTGGGAGAATTCTATTGCTGGGATTTGTGGCAAATACATACCCCGTCTGTCTTAGAGGAGTAAACAGTAAGATATCATTAGATTAGAGAATAGCTACAGGCAGAAGCCTTTTTACTCAGAAAAGCATGTTTTCTTCAGGTGCAAATCTTCCTTCCATCATCAAATTTTTGCCAGATAAAGACTGTAAAGATAGTAGACATAATGCTAAGCATCTGCAAGTTCCACTTAGATGCCAGATATAGAGAGCTGATTTTCAGAAGCACTTGGGCCTGATATTCCCTGAGGTTCTTAGTGGGAATTGCCAAGAATTTGGGAATATTTTAAGAAAAACTTTGAAAAATATCCTACTAATGCAAGTGTTGTGCTCTCCTGAATCCAATCCTTCAAAAGCTTATAGTTGACATTAATTTTGCAGAAGTATCTCACCAGGAGCACACAACAGCAACATTCTCTATCTTATCTAGTTGCTGTTTGACTTTTATAGCTCTACAAAACCAGCAGCCCTAAAATCCAAGACTGCATTTATGGATTGTATCCTGCCACGTGCAGGGAAAAACAAATTACTCAACAGAAATCACAGGAAGGGTCAGGATATGTTCAGGTCTTTTTGCCAGCCCATGCACCTCAAGGAGCTCCACCTAACATGTAGAATACAAGGCTGATGTGATGTGGTGCATTCACAGGCATTTAATAACAATACTTATGAAAAGACTGAAGGTTACAGAATTTTTAGGGCTAATGAAGCTTCTAGAAAAAAAAATAGATTACAACTGCATCTTTAAATAGAAGATTTTTAGCTCATCTTATAAAACACATATGATGCTCCCCCTTCTGAAGAAACTCACCAGCAACTCTACTCCAAAGTATATCCCTGCTAGGGACCTTTCTTGCAATAAGGGTCCTCTGAAGCGAACAACTCCAGGAAATTTATCATCTCCTGATCTCAGCTGTACTCTAACAGGAGAGCCAATATCTATTTGGATGCCTTTAGTTAACCGGCTTTTGCTTTTAAACAGGCTGTATCTTTCCTCACAGTTAGTAATGGCCAAAAGCAACTCAGCTAGTTTTTCGTTTATTTCTATGACATCCTTCTCATCCACATACAGGACTGCATGGGGTTGTTCTAGAATCTTTAATCCAATCTGCAGTTTCTTGCCTTTACAAGGAATATTTCTGGAGTGTCCCATAGAAGAACGGTCTTGAAAAAACTGTCCAATGCTACCTTTGGGCACTTTCAAGAGCTTTTGAGTCTGCTTGTCTATGACACTGCATTCTTGAAGAAGCAAGTAAAAGATCCTCTCTTCCCAATAAGATGAACTTGCTTTTTCTTGACTCCATAAGCCTGAATTCATTGTGATTAAAACTTTAAAAGTTGCACAGAAGTCTTCAAGAAAAATAAGCTGTTGATTTACGTGCACTGATCTTGCCAAATTCTACTGGAGGGTCCAATCTTTGTGAAACAATGCAATATTCATTTTGCACAGAACCAAATCCAGAGTTGGAAGCCTAGAATTAAAAAAAAAAATAAGAAAGAAAAAAAAAAGCAAAATTAAATTGTGGGGCTACAGCTAGCCTTAAGTAAAACAGAAAATCATTTCAGCCTGTGACCAGCCCCACTCCTCCTACAGAGTAAAAATTGTCCAGCAAAATCAGAGACAGTCAACCTCGTCTCGAAACAGCCACAGTACTGCTGACCACAGACAAGCACTGTTGGTCACAGACATACCCATTTCTACTTCTTATTGCTGTGTATTTCCTTTCCTTCTCTAGTTCCCTGAAGCAAGGGGCTATGGAAAAAGTGTAATGAAATGCAGAAAACACAGGTAAGTGAAAGGAAAAAGAAACCTTAATTTCATCTGAACAGGAATAAATTCCCTGCTCAAGTTTACAAGCAGTATTTTATGGAAGCTTTCCACTGTGAAGATCTTCTCCCATGCTTAGTGGGCACTTATTTCTGACAAAGCATACTGCATCCGTCATCCCGCATAACGTTCTGATTTAGCAAAGCAGAAAATCATGACAATGTAACAGAGCAACAGAAAATGGAAACTTTGGTAATTTATAACAGCCATTTCTTTAAATAATAGAAATGGACAGTTCCAGTAAGCAATAAACAATGAATGAAAATCAAACTGTACCAGTACTACAGCATGCAATTCTGAAGAAAAACCTGGAGGCTTTTCTTTTTGTCATTTAGGAAAGATAATTCAATTCAATGATGTAGGAAATGTATCACTTGCAGTTATTGAAATACCCTGGAAGAAAACACCTCAGTTTAACATCATCCTAAGAATTACAGTTCACAATCAACAAACAATTTGAAAATACTTCATTGCACATGGTAGCAGATACAAAAGTAAAATACATACACACACACATACATCTGCAGTTTAGATCATACATTAAGAAAGATACACAGTACCTTAACAGGATTTGCTCTTCTGAAGAGGACAGAAAAGTATAGCATACAAGTTAATAATACATTGTCATGTAAATTTTCCTGTTAATAATCTGTGATGCCACAGTTTGCATTCAGTTGAAGGAGAACCTCAGTGATTATTTACAGATTTAACTTCAGTAAATAAAAAGCAAACTCTTTGTCCTTGTGCCTCCTCTTGCTACCAGTACCAATAGGTTCTGCATTATGAAAAAGTTCATTGTCACTATATAAAAAAAATTATCTACCACCAGTGTCCCCTGCCAAAGAAAACACACAGGTCTAAAAATTAAAGCCTCTTCTTTTAGAATAAGCACAGAACAGCTCACTAAAAAGGATATTAAGTTCTGGCAATATATCAGAAACATATGTGAAGAAACCACTGATTTCAAGATATTTTTTTTACAGCCACTTACCATGGAATTGATTGCTCTGAGGCAAAGTGCACTTGCTGAACAAAGAGTACACATGTATCAGACCAAGACCAGAATAAACTATTAAACCTCAGCATGAATTAACTTGGGAAACAAACAAATTTTGCTTAGCAACAAATCATCATTACACTGCACAACACACCAGCAACTACAAAACTCTGTGCATCCCAGAGCACTTCACCATTTGCCACAGAGGTTCAGGTGTCAGAGCCTGTCCCATTGTGTTCTTCTACTCCACCTACTGCCTCAATCATTTTCATGCTCAAAGGAACAGACAAAACACAGTTATGACTGCAACACTACATACTTTGGGTGGAAAAAATAGATAAAAAAAGTCAGAAGTAGGCCATAATAAAGCACCTAACTTCAAAGCTTCCCTAACTGCCTTTTTTCCCCACCTTGAGTCACTGTTGTCACTGCAGAGACATCTCATCATAAACACAGTTTGCTCTGAAACATGAGAACTTTGTTTCTGCCCTGCAGTAGCCTCAGATGAACTATACAGGGATGTTTGAATCAGCTTCAGGTTTCAGCACCAACACGCAAGTCTGTAGCTCCAATTTAGAGTATAAAGTGAAGAGGCTAAAACAAATGGCACAGTTTCTTAGAGAACTTCCACTTCAAACACCGAGTTTTAAACAGCTGAGATTAAAGTCATGCTCTTCGACAGAGACCATCTTCAAGGGGAGGCTGAAGCTGGGAGCAAGTGAGTTCAGTTGCAGCTCAGGGCACACGGCATTACCTTATTGCTGTGCAAGGCACGAGCAGGAAAACAGAAACTCCAAAACAGCAGCTGAAAAACTGTGACACAAGTAGAGTAAGGTGACTTCTAACACAGAACGCGGCTGGGAAACTCCACCGAGCTTTGCTAGGGGTTATAAAGGTGACACAAACATTGTGCCCTGGAAGCACAACCCGCACCGGCTGTCGGGACACCCCGGCACCGCCCCGCACCGCCCGCCGGGCCCCGCAGCACCGCCAAACGCGGCCGCTCCGGCTCGGGAATGCGAACCGGGTACATTTTAACATTCGCACTCGCTCGCCACACGCGGGCCCGCACTCGCCACACGCGGGGCACTCGGGCACTCGCTCGCCACACGCGGGCCCGAGGGCAGCCCCTGAGCGCCATCACCGCCCCCCAGCCCAGTGCGGGGAATCCCCCCCGCTCCCGGGGCGGCTGCGGCGGGACGGGGAAGGGAAGCCCCGGGACAGTTTCCAGCCGGAGCCGGGGCCGCCCGGGGCTTCGCGCCCGAGCTGCGGGACACGCAGAGCAGAGCAGGGCCCGGCTCGGCGCCCCCGCCA